>JAJEKB010020173.1:0-17231 GCA_022393335.1 Macrotrachela quadricornifera
TTTTTTTTTGTATGTTCTATAATGAAGAAAAACTTACTCTTGAAGTGTTTTCGATAGAGGTACTCTTTCTACACGTAATTGATATCGTAATGCATCAATTTGTTTTTGTAATGAACTTTTATCCATAATTGTTTTTTTAAAAAAAGTTTCGTTTTCTTTTTCTGATTATTAATAAATTAATTTTTCAATAAGAAAAATAATGTCCGATAGATAATATAAAATGATGATGGACAAATACACTACGTTGTCGATTAGAAACAACAGAAAAAGAGAACGAGAGCACAACAACACCAAACCACTCTTTGTATACGTGTTCTGGAAAAAAAAAGAAGGAAAGAAAGAAAAAAGTCAGCCAACAAACGAGCGAGCGACCGAGCAAGCAAACGCGCGATAAAGAATCAAGCAACATGTAGTTTACCCGTATGCAAGAGTGTGTATACTCCAAAAGAACGAACAAGACGTGAGAAGAAAAAAAAAAAGAAGAAAGGAAACGACGATGCACCACTATTCAGACACATATAAACCATGAACAAACGCAGAACATTTATTTCTTTTTTTCTTTTCTCGTCCCTTACTATTTCCTACGATTATTACTACTCGTCAAAGAGATTCTATTATTTCTCTTTCTCTCTATTTTATCTATTGATGGCATGGTGTAGTAGTTCATCTTTAGTATCTTTTTCTTTGTTGTTTGCTATTGTCGGCTTGGTTTTAGATCGAGAAAAGAAGAGTAAAAGAGAACGAATGTCTAATGATACCATACGTGCTGTTACTAGTCGCATTGTGTCTATTAAATATGTATATAGAATAACCTTTGTGAATCCGACTAGACTCAAAGACGGATATCCATGTGCAAATAATAATAAAGAAAAAAAAAGCAGAAGAAATTTACATACTCCATTAATGTTCTTGATAATGGAGTACGATCAACTTTTAATTGTTGTCGAAGATTTTCAACTTGTTTCTGTAATGTAATATTATCCATTCAAAAATAATTTTAATACTTGTGAAATAAATAGAAAAAGAAAATTAAACACAATATTTAACACTTTATCGTTATTTTATATCATCTAAAATTCAAAAAAAAAATGAATATATTCAATAAATTATCAATAGCATCATATAGATTTTCTTTTACATCTCTCAACTCCATGAATATTAGTAAATTTAAAATCTACGCCTACATCATCTTATTTATCAACAATGTACACACAATTCATCAAAGCAAAACAAAAACTAGCTGATATATATATATATATGTAGATGCAAAAAAGAAGATTTTAAAAAGATAATTATTAATAATACTGTAATAGACATGTCAACGCATACGCATTTTTTATAAAAAGAAAGTCTATATTATCTTAGTCCTGGCATACTATCATCACTTTTTCTCGATATATTTCGATATAACCTTCATCAACATTAATTATGCGAAAAAAAGACTACGCTGTTTCAATACTTTCATACATGCGACACACGCACACACATACAAACATCGATACAAAAAAATAAAAAAATTGTCATAATATTGTGCGTTGTAGTAGCGAAAAAAAAAAGAATGAGAGCGAAAGAAGAAGAAGAAGAAGAAGAAGAAGAGAAAAAAGAAGCGGAAAACAGCTTTTAGTCAACCCATATAACAGTGCACCGCTACTAAAAACGAGACTGAAAGACAAAGTAATAACGAGACATGAACTAACATCTCTTTTTCTGCTTATGTATGTTAGCTAAGGAAAGTCAAGAGGATGGTTAAATACACTATTGCTTACCTCTCTTTCTCTCACTCTTTCTTTTTCTTTTTCTCTCTCTCTCTCTCATTTTTTTTTCTTTTCTTTTCGCAAATATAATACAATCGAAAAATAATCTTTATTAAATTATAAAAACTAAGGAAGAGAAATGCATTAGATTTAAAAAGAAAAAGAAAAATAAGAATTGTTCTTTTTTTTTTTATTTCCAAATAATCAAAGATAAAAATCGTATTGGTCAATATATCGAGAATCATATTTATACTTAAAATGACGCTAATTTTTCATCTTCTGCAGATCTTTTTCTTATTGCATCTGATGGTGTCAAACGGATTTATACTTGTTTATATTCACCGATTTTCCTTATTATCTAGACGAATATTCCCTTAAGACTATCAGATAAAAAACAAAACATTTACTATGCACACCTTCTACTTAAATATTAGATGTAGAATTCCTAAGTTTTGAGCATAAGCTACAAATTCAAATGATCATTTTTATTTCTTTTATCACAAATCAATAACGCACAATATATTTAATCAAATATTCTAGCTAATTGTTATTTGTTCGTACATTTCTACAATAGATATATCAACTATGAATACCTCTTGATTAGCATTAAAAAATCAGTCTATTTAATCAAAGTATAATAAATATATTTAAGTTTCTCTTTCAGTAAATAAATAAAATCATTTTTCGAAAAGATCAATAGAGTTCCCCTCGGACAAAAAAAATGACATTTTTTCATTACAATTTTGCAACACATAATACATTGTTTTACATCAATAAAGGATTCCTTTTTTTTTGATTTCAATAAACTGTTCTATGTAAATTGTAGAGCTTTTCACGCTGCATCATGTAATATATTTTGCTTTTTTTTAGACAACGTATTAAGTGGCTAGAGTTTGAGAACCTTCGATTTTTAGCAAAATAAAAAGACAATCGAATCAAAAGTGATCATTGACTAATGTTGAAGAGAAAAAAAATTAAAAATATTAAAGTATTCTTTTGTTCGTGTTGTTTTCAATGAAAACAGCTGTCGTTTTCTCCAATTTATTCAACAAGAAAAAATAATTTTCGATCATATGCATCAGTAATGAATGATTGTTTAACAAACTATATTAAGAAAATAAATGAAATTTATTTTGTCATTTTTAAGATGAGAATTTTCTTTTTCTTCTTGATTATTAGAAAAGGTTGATACATAAAACATGTTGATGTTATTTCATCACCTTTTTATCATTTAATAAGTATAAACTACATTAGTATTCATAATGTTATTCTAAATCAAATTTTGTCTTCTTCGTTTATTCATTTTGATTTTTACAGATATCTATTCAAATAAGACTTGATTTCTCATGAAAGTGATAAAACTAGAGTAGAAGATGCTACCACTACTGTAGATATGTATATTAAATACAGTTGTTTTAAACAGATAATAAAACGAATGGAAAAAAACCGGTAGGAATAGAATTCCTAAACTCAAAAAGTTTATGAAATGAAAAGACAATTAAAAAAGTGATTTGTATACAATATTCAATCACAAGTAATAAGCTAAGGCATTATATTTGCAGAAAATAAAAATGAAAAAGAAATTTTTGTGTGTGATCTTTCTTTTCTTGAATATATATAAACAATAAAATACACACAAACTCTTTGATCATTTTAAGATAATAAAAAAAAGGAAAGAAAGAAAGAAATGAAAATGATAGAATTAGCAAGCAATAAGTAAAACAAAAACATACAAAATTTTTTTATATCAATAAAATCTGCAAATGATGAATATGACAATACGTATTATTATTATTATTATTATTTGGCAAACAAGATAATTACAGAAATCATTCGAAATGGCTCACAATTACAAACACATATGCAATAAAAAGAAGAAAAAAAAGGAAACAACACAGTAGACGAAACACTTAAAAAGTAATTTTTTTTTTTATTTAAGTTTGTATAGGAGGTATTTGTTGATTTGATGATTTATCATCTATACCATTAAGACAATGAATTTCATTTATAGTTGGTGCTTGACGAACTTTAACAGAAGTTAATTTTGGAGGTTTTGGTGGTGGTGGTGCAGCAGATTTTTTACTTGATTTTGGAGATATTGGTGATATTGTTGGATAAAGACCATTTTGAGAAATTGCTAGTGCTGGTTCAGCTATTGTATGAAATAAATATAAAAAATAAAAATCTCTTTTAAAAATAATTACCTTGTACAGGAGTTGATTGAAATGAAGGTAAATTATGTTCAATTGGTTTTACTACTTCTTCACTATAAATTAAATATAAAATATTATATATTTTTTCTTTTGTATGTCAAGTATGAATTACTTTAGCAGATGATTATTTGTGGTATTTATTGAATTTACATCAATAGCTGAATCAGAATTAGTACTAAAAGCACTGTTATTTTCATGTTGATTAGATTTTACTGTTGTTATTGATAAAGGTTCTTCATGTTCAATACTTTTTGGTAATGATGAAGAAATTGAATCTTTTGATGATGTTTCAAGATGTTTTTCATCTATTAATTCATTTATATTAGAATTTATTTGTTTAATTGATTTATCTTCAACTAATCTTAATATTGTTTTACGTTTAAGTTGATCATATAAAATCATCATTGAATAAGATAAAATATTTTGTGGTGAAAATGTTATTTCAGTTAATTCTGATGATGATTGTAAATAAAAAGCATGTGCATATGGTGTAAATTGTAAACTTGATAATGCATTTATATCAGTTGGTTTTATACAATTAAATAATATTTGACGACGAAGTGTTGGTAATGAATAAATACTTATTTGACCTATATTGTCCAAACAAGTAAGACAATATTCAGAATGAGATTCATTTGGATTATCTAAAATAATTTAGTAAAAAATAAAGAATTTTTGTTTTTATTTCTAGTTTGAAATATTTACCTGTTTTAAGTTTAAATTGATTAATATTAATTTTACGTACACGACTACCTTCTGTTGCTGTTAATTTATATTTACATAATGGTTTTAATTGTGGTAATGTAAATATCTTTAAAAAATCAAATAAAAATCTAATTGAATTAAAATTAAAATAATTGTACTTTAAATTGTTCTTCAGAACAAATGAGAACTTTATGTGATGAAATATGTTCGGAATTATTTGGATTAGATGTATCTGAAGTTGAAGATATTGAATCGATTAATGGAATATTTGAACCTTGTCCTATTGGTTGATTTAAACCATCAAGAACAATAATACTTATTACAGGTGCTTTATGTTTTAATCGAATTTCTTTTGCTAAAATTACAAATATTTATTTGAAAAAATTCAATGCATTAAATTTCATTAGATAGAATCGATTGAATACTTTCTATTTCCTACTAAAAAAGAGAATGAAAATTTATTACCTAATGAACAATTATTTGTTTGATCTGTATCAATAGTAGTTCGATTTATTGTTTGTGATTCAAAACCAGTAATAGAATAAACATAAACATGTCCACCATTTGTACCAATCCAAAGAGAATGTGTTCGTTCATTAACTTAAAAAGAAAATATATATAATTATTTTTTATTGTAGAATTAATTTAAACTTACTACTATTAAGATGAGTTTTAGCAAAATAAAGACAACGAACCATACTATTAATTTGATCATCAACTTGTTTAAATTCTCGAGATTCAACTTGTCGTTCAATAGGTACACGTAATACTTCTTCTAAATTTATATTTGTTGGTGATAATGGATGATTTTCATCAATTCGTTGTATAGTAGATTTTTTTATTGTCCGTCCTTTACGAAAACGTCGAAAAGATTCTCGAAGAGATTTTTTTAATGAACGTCCACGAATTATTGTTGATTCTCCAGCTGGTGATGGAGTTATTGATGAATGTCCTAAAGTATTTGGATCAAGTGTACATTTAGCAGTAAGAATTCGATTTTGTTGATAATTAATTAATGCAAAACCATGTGCTGTACCAACGGCATAACTTGATACGAAAAAAAATGAAATTCTTCAATAAAAGTATGATTAAAATGAAATATACCTATGAATATCAGAACATAAAGCTAATGCTGAAATCGAAGCTGGTGGATAAAGTTGAATTATTGATATAGCACAAAGACCAGATGATACAAATGTTGATTTTGTTTTCATTTCTTCATGTCCTTTCCATACAAAACTTTCACAACCATCAAGTAAATTTACTGTTGTTTTCTATGAGAAAAATAAAATAAAATTTATATATATATAGTTTTTTGGTGATAAGAACATTTAATTTACTGTTATATTTATATCAGTAGATTCTGCTGTAAATTGAAATGTAATAACTTGTCCAGCAGTTCCACCAACAATAAGAGTATCTGTATTGGTACATAATGCTAATTTTTGTATGGCTAAACGAGGATCATCACAATATGGATCATAAAGACCAGTCTAAAAAAACGTTTAATTATCATTTAAATATGTATTAAATACAGTTTTACAATAAGAAAAACTAATAATGAAAAATACGAGGTTTCTCAATTTAATCTGTTCATATTTTTCTCTCCCACTTTATGAGATTCTAAACGATTAAATCATTACTACTTTTTTTCACAAAAGATTTTCGATTATATCTGAGATATAGGATCATCAAAAAGAATTCTTCTATGGAAATAAAATCGTAAATCTGTACTTTTATATTGAATATTAAACAAACCTTTCTAAATGGTGGCCATGTTTCTTCATCCATATCATCATTTGGTGCTTGTTCAACTTGAAAATAATCACTTGTTTTTAATTTATAAATCAATGGCATTGAAATATCTGTTACATCCCAAAATTGTACTGAACCATCTTCATGTCTATTTAATAATTAATAAAATATTTTTTAAAAATTTTCTTTCATTATTAATTTACCCTGTTAATAATAAATGTTTTTCTTGTAAGTTATTATTTGTATAATTTATTTCTCCACCTGTTATTGGCCATTTCTAAAATAATAAAATTTTTCCATAAATTTATTAAAGAAAAATTAAAAATTTTAATCAACAAACTCGATCTGAATAATCTTCAAATTGTATTATAGCATAATTAGTAAGTTTTTTATAAAATTCTAGATTAACATTACAAACTAATGTTGTACATATAACAGGTGATGTATGAAGACTATTTAAATAAGGTAAATGATATAATGGCCAACTATCTGTAACAAGATCAATAACAACAATTTCTTCATTTAATAATACGACAAGTGATTGAGGATCATCACGAGCTAAATTAAAATATAAATATAAAAATAAAAATAATTTTATTAAATTAATACATACATTGATCATTTGAATATTTATCAATAGTAAAAAAATCAATAACTGCTGTGGTAAAATCAAATGTAACATGTCGTGTTCGTTCAGTATTATGTTGATTTTCACATATACAACTAATACTATGTTTATTAGCATAACTTGAACGAGGTAAACCACCGGAAAATATTATTAAAAGATCATTACTAATAAAACAAATTAAAATTATCTTTTTATTTAAATAATAAACAAATGAAAATATTACTTTCGCATTATTTTAACACAAATTTTTGTCATTGATGTACATGGATATGGTCCGTAAGGAATTTTTTCTATTTCAACTATATTTAATTGTTGTTTTGCATCCCATAATGCATAACTTCCATTACTATGACAAGTTGCAAAATTCATTCCTTGATTATACCAACAAACAGATTCAACCTCCTTTTTTAAAATAATAAAAACAATTATTTTAATTTTAAGCATACAATGTCATATGTTACATTTTAATATTGAGAAAAATTAGATAAATATTGTCTTTTGGTTCGTAACAATACCGAGCAAAAAATAATTACGGAAGTCAACTGAATTCGCTATTTGAAGGTAAAATTTCATTTTAACTTCAAATTCATAAAGATATTAAAAATTAGCGTTAGAAAATGTTTTAACAAAACTTTCCATAAAAACTATACTAATGTAGTTTTTGACACTAATTTTGAATATGTATTGAGTCTCAAACATATAATAGAAATGAAAATAACTAAATCATTTTTGAGCAAGTCGTGAAACTGTTACCTTAACATTTTTCAAAGAATTTTCTAAATGATTCACAAAAGGAAATGGATGGATAAGAAGTCAAATCAACGCATAGGACTTTTCTTGGCTTACCTCCATCAACTCATATGTCAGTTGAGACAGCATGTTGAAATTCATATTTTGACATTATTAACATAGTAACTCATTTTTACTCATAAATCCAACAATCGATTCTATCGTAGTCAATTTCGTTTTACCGTCAGTTGATTAGAA
This sequence comes from Macrotrachela quadricornifera, assembly GCA_022393335.1. Taxonomy (NCBI): domain Eukaryota; kingdom Metazoa; phylum Rotifera; class Eurotatoria; order Philodinida; family Philodinidae; genus Macrotrachela; species Macrotrachela quadricornifera. The sequence continues at coordinate 8,043 of JAJEKB010020173.1, forward strand.
TTTTTAATACTATTCTGCTTCAAAAATTCAATTAGAACGTCAATTCCAACATGCTGTTTGATTTCCGTCCGGTATTACCATGAATGAAAATATCACATTTTTCATTCAAAAATTTCATAAACACAACTAATGAAATACCTATTTTCACATCTGCCAGTAAAAAATGTTAATATCTCAATAGGAAATAGATCTTGACAGTTTTGCATTCGCTTCTATCAGAAATCTTCTCCAAAAAAAAAAAATAAGCTAACCTGTTTATAAATATAAGTTCTATCATGACTATTTGATGGTAAATCCCAATGAACAATAAGTTTATTTTTATATCCAATAAGAATTTTATCTTCATTAATTGGATGTTGAGCAATAGACTGTGCAGGACCCGGATGAATAATACGTCCACTACAATGTTCAATAATTCTTAAAAAAAAAATTTTTTTTATATAAAAATATTTGTTTTTTTTTTTATTTATTATTTTACGTTTTTTCGATAATTTCCGTTGGAATAATTGGATTTTTATTAAGTAAAAAATTTTCAATATTAAATGAATAAATATTTCCATTATCAAGACCAATTAATAAATTAACATTATTTCTTAATAAACATATTGTTTGAACATTTTTTAAAATACTTTCATCATCTTCATTTGATGTACATAAATGATCGATTTGTATTGAATTTGAATTATTTATTTCAAATAAATGTAAATAACCATCATTTGTTAATATAAGAAATCGTGCAAGACCATTTAAAAATATTATTTTACGAATTGATGATGTTTCGAGATTATATGAGATTTGAAAACCAGGTTGACCATAACTTAAAAAGAAAATATTTATTTAGAAGAAAAACTATTTTCTTTGTTTAACACTTACATTCGAATTTCACCTGTATGTGTACCAATAGCAAGTAATTTTAATTGAGGATCATAAGCTATTGCTAATGGTTGTGTTGGAAAACCTCGATCACAAATTTTATTATATCCAAATAATTCTTTTTGAAGACGTCGACGTGTTTCATTTTCTTCTGGTTGTTTTCGATTAAGTTTAAATTTAAACATACTATTTTTTTTTTATTTTTATTTTTTTTTAAATTTAATAAAAACAAATGTTGATTTATCTAAAAGCATAAAAATGAAAAAGAAATCATATTACAACTTATATCTCATACGAAAATAAACTAACAGCCGTCTCAATTAATGTCAATAGTAAAAAAGAAGAAAAACGAACGTATGTTCTCATATCTATCGACCAATATATTATAACTAAGATTGAACCGGTCAAACGGTCATTCTATTCTTCCTCTTCCTCTCTTTTTTTTTTCGATGAACTGTTCGAGAGACACAAGAACATTAAGAATGTCGAGTTAAATTAAAAAAAATAAAAAGAGAAGAAGAAAGAAACAGACGCGTGCCATTATGCTCTGTCATCTTACCTGACTAATCAGAGATGAAACAAAAAAAAAAAAAAAGGAATTTATGAATCATATGAAGTCTTTTAAAATGAGTAGGCGTAAGTTACTATGATGATATAGGCGATTATTCTTATCTAAACCAATAGATGAATGATAATAGAAATCAAATGACAAAATTCATTTTGATCGAACATTTTCTTTTTTCTTCATGTGTTAAAAGAATGCGGTATCTTTTAATCTTTAATAGAGTAAGATTGTCAATGGAAACAAAATACATAACACATTGAGTTTTATTGTTATCTTAAACTTGACTAAACTAACTAAAAAATGATTTTGCTCAAACAAAAGACAAACAATATGTATACTTTAAAAAGAAAAGAATAATCTTATGATTAGAAATCATTTGATATATATCTCGATTGGTACTATTCAAATAATAAATCCTCTTTTTCCATACAGTATCTATTTTTCAATCATTTAGTCTGGAAATAGGCATAACACAATGAGTCTTTTAAGTGATTATCCAATAATTACTAAGTACAATTATTGGTGATTACATCATCTATTATCGATCATAATCGATTTTTCTGTTTGCAAAAAGGAAAGTTCTAGATAATAAAAAACATGAAATAAGATTTTATATATATTTTTTTCTATGATAATAATAAAAAAAAAGAAGAAGAAAAGAAAGGGCATAATAACAACATAACAATAAAAAAATCTTGATTATATTGTCATGCGATTCTTTATTTAAATCACTCCGTATTTCGACTAAAATAAAAAGTAAAAAAGAGTCAAACTAATTAATAAATAAAAAACAAAAACTTACAGTGCTGGTGCAAGACTCCAATCAGGTTGAACTTCTTTAGCTTTAAATTCAACACCATCATTTGTAACAATACAAACACGATACTAAAATCAAAACAAAAATCAAATGATCGAGAAAAATAAAATTTATTTACACGAGCAAATGCTCGACAATCACGATAATAAAGTTGTTTAATAATTCTATCCATTAATTGTTCAGCTTGATCTTTATTAAGTTGACTAGAATTTTCTAATATAGTTCGAATCCAACCCTAAAATAAAACTATATCAAATATAATTCCATAATAAATATAATAAAATAACCTGAGCTAAATGATTGGCAATACCAGTCATAATTAAAAATTCTTTATAAGCTGAACCTTTATCATTTATACGTCCAAGAAATCTATTAATTAATTAAATTAATAAATTTTTTGAAAAAAAAATTTTTTTATAAACATACGGTTCTTTATTTTCCATTCCGGCTACAATAACATTTGTTAATAATGGATTTAATTTTGTTCTTCGATGATACATAAGTCTTGTACACCATGCATATAGTGCTAATGGTGTCATTTCACCTCCATCTTCTTGAACAATATCTTCTTCTCTTTAAAAATAAAATTTTCTATTATCAAAAAAAAAACAGCAAAATCAAATAAATTTATTTTATTTACACTTTAGTATCAATAGCTTCTTTTATATAATCAGCATCAGATAAATCTCCACCAAGTGCAAGAATAGTTTTATCATTAACTTGATGAATACGTGGAAGATTACGATATTTAGCTAATGAACCATATGAACCAAGTATATCAGCAGCTAAAATAACACCACCATTAAAAACAAATGCAGTAACTGATGAACCTGTTACAACTGGTGTACTATTCAAATAAAAAAATTTAAATAAAAAAATTTTCCTTTTCTTTAGAAATATCTTACACAGTACGTGTACGAATATTTCGTTCAGCTTCTGTTTCTAATGGATTGATTGTAAAATTTTTATTTGTATTATTTATATTAAAATCATCTTTGTCATTTATTGTATCCCAACATGGTTGACATGGGTTAAATCCAGTAAGCATCTCTTTTTTTGTAATTAATTAAAAATCTAAAAACAAAAATGATAAACAACAAAGATAAATAAATCAAATAAGGATGATAACAATCGTATAAATATATGATTAATACTTGTTTAAAAACATTGGAATAATTACATATTTGTTGACTAAACAATGTAAAAAAAATTTAAACATTCCGCTTTTAACCGTTCTAAATATCTGCATTTAATCATTGGTTTATTATTGTAGATATTTCAGTAGATGTCACTTAAATCTATTAGAGTTTGACTTACATCACTCAATCAAAATATAGAAGTATTCGATATACTTTTTTTCAATTGTAATAGGAAGATGTTCTAGTGATCGTTTAATATATATGAAAGTAATGTGAATAACAAATTATCAATAATCTTTAAGAAACAATACCTTTATAGAATCTGGGCAATTTCATAAGCAAAAAAAGTGTTCTATATGCTTACAACATTATTGTTTCTTTTTTTATTATCTAGTCTTAGTTAGTATGAACAGAATAGTAGATGTATAAAAAAGAGTATGTTTATTCATGACAACCTTTCCGTTTTTCATTATATCGAGAAAGATATATTTTAAACAAAAACAAAAATCGATTGTTTTTTAATGGAAATAAAAGTATTTTATTTTGTAGCAATTAAATGATTTTCCTGTTCTCTTACGTTTATTTTGACATGTTATGCCGTTCAATAATTGTATGATTGAACATGGAATGAAAGACTATAGTTATACATACAAGAAAATTTTGTTTCAGTTACCAGTTCAATATTGCCCGATCTATTTATGTGTTCTCATCTTTGTAAGACCTATCTCTCACGTTTAATTTTCTTTTCTGTATTTCATACTACACATATTAAACGAATAAATATAGTACAAGAATTAGAAAGTAAAAATTTCAAAGATAATGAATAGATAATAAATATGCATAAGTAAGTTTTAACAGAATGTTCAATTAGTACAGATGTTTAAAATCCTTCAAGAGATTCTGCATCTCCATCGCCCGTCATCTCCTGATAAATTTTGATTTTGATTTTCATCCTAGAATAGATACGCACACATGTCCTCTTCTATATTCATATCTCATTCTCAGATGATGCAATGATATTTGGTTTTCTTTTATATCTTATCTTTCAACGTGATTCTATATTCCTTCTGGGAAGAGATCTTTTATCAATTTCAATAAGGAAAATATAATTTAATTAAGAGAATTATGGATAAAATACACAGGCTTCGCTAGAGTGTGTAAGGATTGACCGATCTTTTCCTTCAACGCTATCTATTGTACATAGAATTGTACGCAAAACTGAATGTTAAAGATAGAAAAGCAACGTTACAGAAAGATGTCAAGTTTTCTTGGCAAACTTAACGAATGAGCACCCTTTAGAAATTATTTCGTAATAAAAGATCTGTAAAAAAAAACAACAAATTTTTCTATGTGCATACGAAAAAGAAATGTCAAACGAACCTGTTCGTATAAGCTTGGATATTATTTTCGAATTAAATGAATGAATTAAAATAAAAATATTCGAATCAACTTCGAACGTTAGATCAATATATTGTAACTCAAACCTCTATGAGCAATGCAAGTAATTCTTTATTAAAATTATACATGTGTATTTGCTATTTATTATTGTATATTCAACAAATTTGGATATATATTCCAATTCCAAATAAGCAAATAAACAGATTCGATTACTTTGGCTCTCGGCAACATATATATATACGTCCTGATATTTGTTCACTGTTGGTATACACCTCATGTATTAGTTATTCTCTGTAGGATTGTCCTTCTTAGCGTATTATCATTTTGTGATTTTTCAGAATGAGAAAAATCCTTCTCGTTATCGTTCTATATAGCGTTACGATCAATGACTCTTTCACTCTCGGCAAGGTATATATGTGTCCAAATATATTTTATCGCATAAAGGCCGCTGTAGTATATGTTTTTAATTGTTTATAATAGATTCTTGTCGTTTGTTAGACGATATTGTATTGATATATTTTCTTCTTTCTTTTGTTTCTATTGATATTTTTACCGAAGCGCATTTCATTCATCATTTTTGTCATTCTTTGATGTTTCAGTACAATCACTTTTTTTTCTTTGTATTTCTTATTCAAAACCTTTTATTTTCACAAAAAAAGCTGGGAGCTAAAAAGTTAATTATAGAACTCATATGTGTGCGCCTTGTAAAAAATTACATAAATCTTTGACTTTTTGTTCTTTTCTATCGTATTAATTTACTTAGAATGAGTATTTTCGATTTAAAATATTGCTCTAATAAAAAAAAGCACATTTTCATATGAATATCTAAGAAAATCGAAATAATATATGATAATTATGATTTATCTTCCATACACCTTCTTAGTATGATGAAATCTGTTGATAAAAACAAATTATTTTATATAATTTCATCTATAATTACCGTGAACAATAATAATGTTTATACAAATGTGAAATCATTGATGCATGACTTAAAAATGTAATAAAATAAAAGTAAAAATAAATGATAATTGACAAAACATGAAAAGTTAATATGTAAACGGAAAAAAAAATAAAATTTTCTGTTCAGCCATTATAGGCATCTGAATCCTTACGACGACTATAGTGATTTTGATCTATGACATAAAAAATAATAATGAAGAAAATTTTTTTTTTATAATAAAACTAACTCGATCGTCTATGAGCCATTGGAATAGGTGCATAATCTGAACCAGTTCCTGTTTGAAATCCTCGATTATTTCTAACTGGTTCAGAATAGCTAATATAAAATAAATAAACTTATTTGATAAAAATAAAATTTTTCTCTACGAACTTATTAATATTTCGTCGTTTTGCATAAAGATGATCATGTTGATTAGTTGTTTTTGCAAATGGATCAAGTGATGTTTGTAAATTGTTTCCAGGACCTGTTCCATAAGAAATAGCTGTACTATTTCGATTATTTCCAATAGGTTTTTGATTTGATTGTAATGTTCGATCAATAGCTTCACTATCAGTATCTTGTTCTGAAACTAAAAAAAGAAAAGATTTTTTTTGTCTTTAAATAATATAATGACATACTCATTGAATTAGCATCAGGTGAATTTTTACTATATTCTGAAACAGTTGGACTATGTGGACGATATGATGATGGTTGTGCTGATCGATATGAACCAGGTGAATTTTGATTCGGTGTATTTTGTGATTGTGGTGTTCGAGAAATTGGTGTTTGTGGTGAACGATATGAACCAGGTGAATATTGACTAGGAGCATTTTGTGATCGATATGAACCAGGTGCATATTGACTAGGTGCATTTTGTGATAATGGTGTAGGAGAAATGGGTGTTTGTGGTGATCGATATGAACCAGGTCCATATTGACTAGGTGCATTTTGTGATACTGGTATTGAAGAAATCGGTGGTTGTGGTTGAGGATAAGTATAACCGTAATCAAGTGAATCCTGAGTTAATTGTGGTTGAGTTGGATTTGTAGATTGTACATTATTATTATTAATATTATTGAAAGGTAAATTAATACCACTAATATATTGATCAAATTCACGTGCGAGAGTTTCACGATTATCTATTAAATAAAAAATTTGTAAAAATGTTTTTTTTGTTTATTAATTACTTAGTTCTTTAAAATCCATAAGACTTGTTGTTGTTACTGGTTCTATTCGTCTATTTAATGTAGGTAAAAAAGCCGAACGTTGATTTAAAGGAAAATTTGATGGTAAATTATTTCGAAAATTTCGATTTCTTAATGGAAATGGTCGACTAGTTTTCATTGATCGTATTGTTCTACTTGGGATATAATCTGTTACTTCATATAATCTATTTTGACCAATATTTTCATCAAATATTTGGACATAACGTCTTTCCATACGTTCTTTAAATTCTGTAAGAAATTGTTTTCCATTACGTTCAAATACCGTACGATTAGGTCGAAATGATGATGTATGATTATTTAAATTCATAACAGAACGAGCTATAATAACAGCATTATTATTCATTGTTGGATTATACATTAGAACATTAGGTTCAAAAGAATATGATGAACTTCGTTGAATTAATTGTTTTTTTATTGGAAATTTTTCTTGTTCGATATTATTATCGATAACAGAAGGAGACTATTAAAATTTGTCAATAAAAACAAACGTAATAAAAAAAAATAATAAATTATCACCTGTATTGGTGATACTTGACTTAATGCAGTATTTAATGATTTATTAGAAAAATTATCAATTGGTGGTTTTGATTGTGAAAAACGTACAGGTTCAGGAATCTATTAATTGAAAATATTCTTTTAAATTTAATAGAATATAAATATAATTTACTGAAAGTTTTTCAGTAACAGGATGTGTATGTAAATAATTTGGTACGTCAAATTTCGATAAACCTATTGATTTACGTGGTTGTCGCGCAAGCACACGATTATAGTCTTTACGCGAACTATAATATACACATATACCTTGTATTTATTTTTTTCTCGAGTTATTATCTAACATATTTTTCCTCTGTCCTTGATGAATTGACGACTCACCTAAATATCGTCCCCATTTGATAATTGTCGTTTCTATAGAAAAAAAAAAAAGAAAAAAAAATGTTAACAAAACACAGACACTCTTCATTAAGTTTCGCTTGATTGATTTTCATCATTTATATATGCAAATATTTCAAAGATAAGGTTAATTTTTAATAACCATACAAGGAAGAAAAAGAAAATGAAGCATAAAATTCTATACAATAATAATGAAAAAAAAGAAAACAACAAACAAATGACTACAAATCAGTAACAGAAGCACGCATTAATGTTGTTTGTTGAAATTTTGGATTGATTATTGGTGGTGATTTAAGAGAATTTGATATAATTGAATCTGTATCTGTACTTGATGATGAAAATGAATAACATCGTCCATTATGACGACGATCTACTGATAATAATGGTATAATACCACAAAAACGTGAATTTCCTCCCGTACATGATGATGAACTTGATGATGCACTTGATACAGCTGATGATGATGATGGAGTATTTTTATTTATTAATGATGATGATTTTTCATTTGTTATTAATTTTTGAGAAAATGTTACTTTTGATGGAGGTTTTGTAGATGGTTGTAAACGAAATTTACAATCAGATGATGATGTTATTAATGCTTGTCGAATAATATAAGAAAGTGAAGGAGATGGACAATTATTAGAATCAATTGAACAAATACTTGTTCGAGTACTTAAAGAATTTGTTAAACTTCGATTATCGAAATATCCATCGATCTAAAACATGATAAAAAAAATAAATATAAAAGAGAATAATTATTAAATTATACTTGTTCTGATGTTAATTTCATTTGTTTAAGATTTTCTAATTGATTTTCATAATATAATCGACGTTCACGTAATTTTTCTGCTTTCTTAAAAGAAAAATTTTTTATGAAAAAAGACAAATTTTGTTTTTTATTTTCAAACTTCAATAGCTTTCATTCGTCCTTCAGAATTCGATACAATTGATTGAATTTCTTCTAATAAACATTTTCGATCAGCTAATTTTTCTTTCGTATTAAATATTATTTTTCTCGGTAATTTATGTTCTTGATTAACAGCTAATCTAGAAAACTGAAATTAGAATTTTTTTTTTAATTCAAAAATCTTACTGTTTAAGTTGATAAAGCATTGTTGTTAAACGTTTACATTTTTTTATTGTATAATCAAGACGTTCTGGTTCTTCATGTAAAAATCTAATATAACAAAAAATAAATGTGAAAACCTTCGGATTTAAATCCGAGTGCTATGTGTACTTCAACTAGTAAAAATAATTGATGACAAATTGATTTTGATCGAACTGTGTGAAAACTAGCTATCTTAACTCTATGCTCAACATTTTGACCTTATCTCACGAAC
>JAJEKB010020174.1:0-26656 GCA_022393335.1 Macrotrachela quadricornifera
TGTAGCATATGGTGCTGGTAGATCATTAACTGTTATACGAATCGATTGTGGAACAAAAGTAACATTTGTACTGTAGATTTGATGAATTACAAGTAAAATTAGCAATAAAAAAAGCCGTAATACAAACGATAAATACATATTTTCAAGGTATTAGATTGATTAACGATATCGTTTACTCATTCAGTTATCAACCAAACTCAACATTACTTATATATGAAAGAGCGAAATAATCACATTAATGCAAACACATGATAAATAATGTTTTCGTGGGTTGCTTATTATAATATTATGTACGTCATAATATTTTTTTCTTCTGTATCGTCCAATATATCTTTATCATAATTTGATTCTATAAATTAAATTTGCATGAATAGTTAGACAACGTGCAGTTTGCATAGATTATTTAAGAACGAATGTACTTTTATGTCAGTGACGTAAGCTATTTTTAGATTGCAAATTATACTCAATGCATCCTTGTTATTACGAAGGTATCAATGAATTACACTTATTGATAAACATTGCGCATTCTAAAATGATGTCATGAATTTTTATGACAGAGAAAACCTGTCAGAATAAGTCAAGAAAAATTAATTAGTAGAATTTTGTAGAATTTTTCATATAGTATTACTAGTAAAAGAAACTGGAAGGTATCACCATTTTCAAACACTCAATATAATTTATAACATTTCAACCGTGAAATAATGCAGTATCCGTGTATTCTTTAAATAGACTGTATCTGTTTCAACTAGAGAGAATTGCAATAAACTTACACAGATTCTGCATAACGAAAGATGATATAAGTTCCAATAGGAATAAAAAGGCATGTTTTGCGAATATTTTTTTCAATCACATTTAAAAGATTAATTTATATAACTAATATATATTTAATATTATATTTTCTCAATCTTATTATTCATATATATATATCCTTTTAAACTTTGATATTGTCGATAGAAAAAAGAGCTTGTTCTCTAAAATCACAATTTATGTAAATGATCATATTATTATTAAGAAAGTATATAAATATTTTTATTTAAATTAATAATATCCATAATTTATACAAACGCTTTCTCGAATATTAATCGAAATATAATAACATTCATGATTTTTATAGAATATATTCAAAGCAACTTTGTATTTAATTTACCTTTTCGAAAAAATCCACCAATGCAAGATTAATATATTTTTAAAAGACTATATACAAGAGAAAAAAAAGTAACAAATATTATTGAAAAATTATAAATTAATGTTTTTTATGTGGAGCTCCACCCCCAATTCGACCATCGTTATTCAAATCCATATGTGTAATTTGTTCAGCTTTACCAATAAGTCCTAATAAATATTTAAAAAATTATTGTATGCTTCTACTGATGTCTTCAAAAAAAAAAGAATGAATTACATACCACCACCTCCTGCACCTGGACGACCACCAATAACTCCATCACGATTAATGTCTACATGAGTAGCTTTTTCAATTCCTCCACTAATGCTACCTCCGCCAACACGACCATCTCCATTCACATCAATTCCTGTTTTTTCTTCGATTTTATTTGTAACAAAATCTATTTAAAATAATATATATATTAAAAAACAAAAATTTCGTATAAAATAAAACGTTACTCATGTTATGTATTATTCGTTCGTATGTATTAATTGTGTTTAACAAAGGGTTTTTTTCTCGTCTTTTATATACAAAATAAAGCCGACGCAAAAGAAATAATGAATCAAATAGCTTTTAATGATTATACAAGGTTTAATGTCTCACATCACTCGTTTGTGTACATCTAAAATTCAGAGAGAACAGTAAGAAAAAAAAAGCACGAGAAAAATCTATCTTTTATCACACTGAGGTAATCAAGTACAATTTTTTTTTCTTTTCTTTCTTATCATAAAAATGGTATATGGTATATATTAATGTATACGTGGTCTCTTAAATAAAATACCCATAATATGTTTCTATGTTTAGAATTTTTTTTATTTATCAAATAATTTGATTTTCTCTGTAATGGAGCAGTCAACTACGTCAGAAAGAATAGATAGAAAAAAAAAAGAATCATGAAAACATATTCTAGAATATTGATGATATGAAAGCAATATATTTTTTATTTTTAATAGATGCTCTTCAAATACACTATAGATTAAAATAAAACTGTAAAATCTTTATTCAAAGATATGGTAAAGATCTCATTGAATTATTCTTTACCAATTGAAAGAAGGAAGACTTCAACATTGATTTTCTATACATTAGAGAAATTGAAACAGTAGAAATAACAAAGGTAGGAAAAATGTAATTAATATGACATAATCCATTCACAAACATGGTTACCTATACGTATATATTGAGAAGAAGAAAGAAAGGTAAAATGTTAACACATCTTCCCTATCATATGTCATTCAATTCTAGAGTTTGAACAGTATTATATTCTCATACATAAGTTTATGCAAACAATTAGATAATGATTTTGTAACAGAATTATTTTAAAATACTCCATTGACAGATAGTACCTTTATATTTAGAAGAAAAGCTTTATATCAAGTTGTATTTATCCAATAAGGGTTACTCATGATAATATATTATCTCAATCAATTTATCCTAAAAATTTACCTCATATAAAATAGTCTAATGAATTATAATTAGGTAAATTAACTGTTTGGACTCAATTAGTAAAATTTTATAAAATATTACAAAGAAATTATGATTTTTTTTATATACCTACTTAACATCGTAATACCTATAGTTGCAATATATTTTATAAAGTTTTTATGGCTGGCTATTTTGATGTTGAATATTTATTTATAATTATCATCAATTTTTTATTAATCTGTTCACATATAGATTGGTTTCGTACTGCAAGTTTCTATATTCGATAAAATTAAATGTATATTTTATTCTATCTGAAATATATTATTTTAGATTTATTTTGAAAATATTATTCAAGAATACCATTAATTCATACTTAAAACAGTTTCGCTTATAGAATAAAAAGATAAAATATTCATTATATCTTTATCATTAATTTTCATTTTGAGAAAATTAATTTGTGCAAGACCAATTTATTTTCAAAAGATTATATACAGCAAAAAAAAAAGCAATACATATTATTTAAAATTATCAGTTATTGGTTTTGACGTGGAGCTCCATTTCCAATACGTCCATCTTGATTTAAATCCATATTTGTAAATTGTTCAGCTTTATTAATAATACCTAATAAATATTTAAAAAGAAAACTTAGTTAAATTAAAATATTTTTTTCATTTAAAATGAACTACTCAAAATAATTATTATACTCATTCATTGATAGCTCTATAAATGATTGTTTACGTACCTCCAGCTCCTGAAGCTCCTGAAGCTCCTTGTCCACGATTAACTTGGCCAGATTGACCTGCCTGATTGTTACCAACACGACCATCTCGATTTAAATCCATGCCTGTTTTTTCTTCGGCTTTGTTTGTAATAAAGTCTATTTAAAAAAAAAAACGAAATATATCAATGAATATTGTATAAGTTAAGATAAAGATTCTTACCCATGTTAAGTTTTGTAAATGAATTGATTGCTTATGTGAATGTGTAAAAAGTAATTGAGAAGAAAAGAATTTTTCCTTTGCTTTTATATACGAGAGAATTACGACGCAAAAAAAACCGAGTCAAACAGTATATTTAATAATTACACAACGGTTTATGTCGCATATAAGTTTTACATGTAAACTTGAAGTTCAAAGAGAACGATGAAAAAAAACACAACAAGGTTAAAATCAATCTATTTTCACACATACGTATTAAATTACGCGTTTTTCTTTTTTTTCTTTATAATAAATAAGGTGTGTCCTGCATGCCCCTGAAAATAAATCCCTATGATATTTCGTTGTATTGTGAATTATTTTATACGACAATTGAAGAATTTTTTTAAAAAGTTAAAAAATTAGAAATACGAAAATTATTTGAGAAAATTTGTAATATTTTTCATAATTAAACGAAATCTCTCATGGTATTCTCTTATAAATATTATGGAAATAAAAATTAATTTTAATTGTGTTTTTTACCATTTTCTTTTAAAGATCAATAGATTTAGTTATTCATCTTTATATCCATGTACTTACTAAATGAATGATAATGTAATAAATAAGAGCGATCAAGATGGATTTTCATCGATATACCGATTATTCATTTAAAATGAACTTTTCATTATTTAAAAAGTATTAATGGATATAACTTTTCTTCTAATTCTTGGAATGGTGATTACTTATTTATGATATAAATATATGTAAAAAAAACAATTTAATAGATTAGTTTTTTTTAGAATTTTTATAAAACGAAATGTGTTCATATTTCTCATGACAATTTGATAATGAATAATAATATTAATAAATATTTTCATTATATTTGAAAAATATAAATAAATATTATGACTTATAAGAATAAATATATGTATATTGACAATTTTTTATTATTGAATAGATGATTTTATTGAATAATGAACCATATGTATATATTCTTCAATCTCATTCGACGTTCATTGATGCAGTAAGGTCTTGACTCATTTTGTCCCTTTATAGGAGAAGTTATAATCCACACACGTTTGATACTGTTCTCTTTTCTTAATGAATGAACCATCATCCTACGTAAGTGGGCAGTAGTGTGGGATATCATTTATCATTGTTCATCCTATATAATAATAGGCAAAATCAGGTAGTAACTTCACATTCATCAATATGCATTACTATCTGGTTCTTCTTAGTATTATTTCTTTTGTTCTTCTTGGTTCACTTGATGCTCGCTACCATAATCGACAACATTTATCTGTGGACAATGAGAAGCTTATAGGTCAAGCAAATCATTCCCACACTATTCATTCTCGTTCGACGTACTTTGGTGAAGATTGCAAAAGCGGTCCATGCTACCGCCGTTCATCTAATCGTAAGAAACCACCTCCACCATCAAATCTCAATGAACACTCTGGACAAGGAACTTTTTATACTCGTAAGCATAAAGCAATTGTTTATGTTAATATATTTAGTAAAAAAGGAGATCAATGAAGTATAATTATGTTATTTTTTATAATATTTATTAGCTGGTCTTGGTGCTTGTGGTATTAATAATAATGCTAATGAACTCGTTTGTGCTATGGCTTTTTCTGACTTTGATCCACAAACTCCTAATGATAATCCAAACAAAAACAGATTTTGTGGCAAACGAATCTCAGTTCGTGGACCTAAAGGTTCAGTCATCGTCAGAGTGGTCGATCGTTGTCCTACTTGCAAAAGTGTAAGTGAGACGATCTTTTCAAACGTTTTAAATTGAATTGTTTCTTTTTATAGGGTGATCTTAATTTAAGTCCAGCCGCATTCAATAAAATTGGAAATCCACAACAAGGACGTATTAAAATTACCTGGAATTTCATTTAAATATTGATGATGAAATATTTATTTTTGTTTGTTTTTTTTCTTTTTATTCAATTAAATAATTTCTAATTTAGTTTACTAAATTATTTTTACTATAAATGTGCACATGTCTATTAAAATATCTTTTGAGAAACCATTGATTGAAATTGATAAAAAGATTCTACGATTTTATTCACTCTAATTAATCATTTATTGATATCATTCTATACATCTTTACTGTTAATATTATTGCCTATTAGTATTAAGATTGTTTATTTCTTCAGATAAAATATAATATATAAACTTGTGGTGGTTGTTCATGCTGTAAATTATTGTTAAATAAAGAAAATATTACAATTTTTTATATATATTTTCCCTTCAATTTTATTAATAAGAAAATCTACTAATAACTATTCTATAAGTTAAAAGAAAAATTCTATTCATGTAAACTTTTATAAATGAATTAACTGATGATGTTTATATTAATAATATTTAGGAAGGTAAGAATTTTTTAAAATAATTGCACAATATTTTATGTCGTATATGAGTTATACATGTGAACTTGAAGTTTAAAAAGAACAATGATAATAAAAACAAGGTCGAAATCAAGCCATTTTCACATATACGTATTGAATTACGCGATTCTTTTTTTCTTTACAATAAATAAGATGAGTCATATATGTCCTTGGAAATAAAAAAATCCCCATGCTTTTTCGTTGTATTAATAATTTATTTCATACGTCAATTGAACAATATTTTGAAAAGTTAAAAAAAAGAAATTTTTTGTAGTTTGAATAGAATTTTCTTTTACATAAAACTCATTCCAAACGAAATCTGTAATAATAAATGAATATTAGTATTTTGATTTTTTCATATTTTGGTATTGACTAAGCGAAGAAACGAACTATTCAATTAGTTGGCTAAAATCGACTTTAATTGTGTCCTATGTATTTACTATACATATGACAATCTAATAAGTATGAAAGACCAGAATGCATTTTAGTCAATACATAGATTATCCATTTAAAATGAACGTTTTATGAATTACGGAGGAGTATAGAAAAAAATTTAATTTTGCTTTTGAATCTTTAAATAGCGATTATGTGCCCTTATGTTTCTTACAATTTCTCAATATCTACTGTTATTTGATTTCATATTTATACGACAGATACATCTTTGATTGCTTAATATTCTATGAAATAGATGTTCAATTTGTTTTAGCCAAACGGATATATGTAAGAAATATAACGCAAAAAAGAAATGATTCAAAAGATATTTTTGTTAATTACACAATCTTTTATGTCGCATATAAGTTATATATGTAAAATTGAAGTTCATAGAGAACAGTAAAAAGAATAACGTTAAAAAACAATTCTTTCTCATACATAAGTGTTGAGTTACGCAGTTTCTTTTTTCTTTTCTCTTTATAATAAATAAATGATGGAACATTTAAAATAGAATTATCAATATAAAATCTTTTATGATCTATGTATCTTAAAAATTTTTATATTTCAAACAAATGAAAATAATTAATATCTTTTTTTAATATAAACATATTGTGTACTGTCTCTTATAATACGCAGTTTTCTATCTGGTAATAGCTAATGACTGAAGATGTTTCAGCGAAAATGAAAATTTAACATTTCTTTTGTCATTATTGTTATATATTTTAATGCTAAAGAAATATAAAAAATATCAATCGTAATTATGCTATTTATTATTTCTTTGAATACAATCAATTTTTTTATATTGCCATATCGATTTTATTATTTTGTATAAAGAATAGTTGATGTTTTTTGTTATTTTTGTGAACAAATAAAATGCCTAATCAAAACAAAAAAACAATAAGGACCTGCTAATGGTTGTTTTTCTCTATTTACCTAATACTCTACTTTTATTGTTTATAATATTAATAAAAGATTTATTCTCGATTAAATAGAATATTGATAAATTGTTGATGATAAGACCATGTTTATTATAATAGTTTGATTTTCAATAGTGATATAGAAAGATAAATAGGACTTTTGCTTGGAATTATTATTATACGAAATTAACTTTTTATCTGACGTACGTAGGTCATTCAAAAAATGTATCTATCCTTGACACTCACGTGGTAATTCATTCATTATGTATATTATTCAAAAACATAACCTATTATTCACATTGTTTTTAACACGTAAAAAAACAAAATCTACGTATGCGTAGTATTATGTTGTTTGTTTTTGTTTAGTAGGACATTTCTCGATATTAGTAGATTGACATGTACAAGGCCATCTATTCACCTTTCACCCTCTATATTAAGAGCTGAATCGTTAACAGATTCACATTCAATCAATATGGCTCATTATATTATTCTTCTCACATGTGTTTTTGCTGTTTTGTTTGGTTCATTCGATGCTCGTCCATCTCGTCACCGACGTTCATCGGATTATGGTCAGAGCTATTCCGGACGAGCAACATATTATGATCGTACGTAAAGAAATAGATGAATAAAGTGTAACTGAATTTTTTTTTTTTTGATATTTATTAGCTGGTCCTGGTGCCTGTGGTTTTACCAGTGGTGCTGATGAATTCGTTGTTGCTATTCCTGATGCGCTCTACGAGACACAAACTATTGGTGGTAATCCGAATAATAATGCATACTGTGGCAGACAGATCTCGGTCGTAGGTCCTCTTGGTACAGTTCGTGTTACAATTGTCGATCGATGTGGTAGTTGCAGAGGTGTAAGTAAATTAATTTCATTGAATATAGTCATAGTAAATAGATTTTGTTTTTCACATAGGGTGATCTTGATTTGAGTCGACCAGCTTTCAATCAGATTGGTGATCCAATTGATGGACATATTCGTGTCTCGTGGGATTTCGTTTAATTATTGATAATTTGACTTTTATTTTTATTCATGTATATCTTTTTTTTCTTTAATTGCTCAAGTATTTCGTTTTATATATGTACATATTTATCAAAAATTTGTTTTATTTTATTTAATAAAGTTCTTAATCAAACAAAAATAATTCATTTTAATTATATTAAATGATTATTTATTAGCATAATGGTTTTTTATTTTTTATTTGATTAGAATATAAAGTTTTTAAGAAGCTCTGTTACAATTTTGAAATTCATTCTCCTTACATTCAACAAAACCGAACTTATTGAAACTTTGGCAAATTATTGTATTATTGTTTTTTACACTATGAAAACAAATGTACAATCAATGGATGGGTTTTTTTTATTAAGAAAAAAACATGAAGATTGAAACGTTTTTTGATGGATCTGAGAAGTTTAAATTTAATGCCTTTTAATGAATCAAAATTTCATTCATGATTACCATTCTCATTCCTAATAACCAACAATTTCTATGTTCATTCAAGTCTAAAATATATAAAATCATAATATCAAAGATTCTAAAATAATGCATATGAAATAAAATTGATTGTTTCTATTGGTTTTATTATAAATACATTGAATCATTTTCTGATGTGATACATAATAATTTAACTTGATTAAAAAAATATGTATCAAATGACTCAAGTAAACTAAGTATTGTTCTACGTATTTTTTAAAAAATTTATTTGAAAGATGAATCAATAACATATAATAAGAAAAAACCTAATTAATTATTCACCAAGTGGCAAAAAATTTATAATAACAAGATATTGAATAAAATTAGATTCAGTAGTTGTAATAGGTAATGAAACAAGATCAAAGAGTTTTAATACAAATAAATGAAATATTTGACAGTAAACAACGTTTTTCAACTGTATTTATACAAGCAATAACTCACGAGGATAGAAAAGATAAGTTCTTTAAGTTGAGTAAATCTTGATAGAATAGAAACTGATGAAAAAAAAATCTCATCAATAATAGATGAAATGATTTATGACGATGTTTATTAGACATGATAATTCTGCTATGAATAGAGCGTCATCCCCAATTCTAGAAAAATTACGATTTATTTAGAAATATTCTAGATTTCTCTCAAGAACATATCTAAATGTATTTATCGTTGAAAATATTCTTGATTAGTCATCATTTATGAAATGCCTTGAAGCAATAAAAATGTTGTATCTAACCATCATCTAAATGTGTATCACATCACATTTCGAAAGAATATCAAAAGAAATTTAAACATGTTTTGAGTTACATACATGGGGCATTACAGAATTTTTTCCGCTCGGTTTTTCTAAAAGCTTCAGTTTGATTTCAATTATTTCGTTATAATGCTTAGACATATTTACGGTTATGTGCAAAATTTCAGATTTCAAAGTCTTGTATTTCTTTGTAAGGTGTCGTTTCTTTTATTTGATGTGCACTCAACTTGCTAACGGATAATCAATACTGAATGAGAGAATTTTGCATTTCATATTTCGACCTCTAAATATATTCCATTTAAAAAACAAAATATGTCAGGAGATACAGCGTGAAAACCTCTACAATTTACACAGGACGATTTATATCACAGTTGTATTACTAGCGTCCAAAAATTGATAAAGTTTTTATTAAACAAAAAACAAAACATACCATCAAATGGAGCATGAAAAGCTCTACAATTTAAAAAGAACAGATTATTTAGTTGTGTACCTTTTTATTTTCAAAAAGATGCAAAATTCTCTGACGTGCTTTTCGCAGCAGTTTCAAAACTTGGTTGCTTTGAATACTGTTTATTTTGAAACAAACAGCACACAATTAAGATAAGTTTTACATAGTAGATTGTAAAACTTTTCACGCTACATCTCCTGGTATATTTTATTTCTTTTTGACGAAGTGTTTATCAGGATCACAATATGAAATGCAAAGTTTTCTCATTTATTATAAATCGTCCGTTTTGTAGCGTATAGAAAATGGCACGGAGATAACATAAAAGAAATGATAGATAAGATTTATAAGTCTGAAATTTCGTCCATAATCCTAAATCTGTCTAAGTAATACAAAGAAATTTTTGAACTCAAATCAAGTCTTTAAGAAGAAGCGGACGAAAAAATTTTTGTAGCGCCCTATGTATGTAGAAAAAGCTTGAAGTGGAACGATTATTTATTGTAGGATAAGTCACCAAAATATAATATTGAAACTAGTTGTTCTTTTTACTCGAAACATAACTAAACGAAGTCTTTAATAAACTTCTGATTGATATTATGTTCAAGATTTCAACAAAACTCTCCATTAAGATAAAACTTTTTTATATAAATACCATAGAATAAAAATTTTATAATTTTATGAGAATTTTCTACATCTTCCATCTAATTAAATGTTTTTCTGCCTCTCAAAAAAGTATTGTAAGAACAAATGAATAAATAAGAGATATTTTCTGTTGTAATACAATAATGTCGTATCTCTATAAAAGAATAATTATCATTTTGATAAATCGTTAGACTGCAATAATCATAATGAACGTGCTTTTACGGTCTTTTACCATTTTCATAATTTATAATAAAAAAATTTTATTTCGTCTCATACACTGTCCACAAAAAGACATTACGTTCATATTTCTTTATTAATGAAGTGAGTTAGGTGTTTAAGTATATCATTGTAAAATACATTTTTTATTTCTTTCTTCATCTGTAAAATATCTAATGAAAATAAGATTTTAAAGCACTAGAGTTTATTAAGTTCTTATTACTATGATATCTAATTCAGTAAAATTTTGGTTATTGCTTGTTTTTCTCGTTCCATCTATTATCTGTTCATTATTTGTTCTTTATTATCTTCTCTTTAATCGAAATTTGCGACATGCTCTTAATAATCATATCATTCTTGTTGTTCTTATCATTGGTCTTGTTTATGACGTAACACTTTTTCCATGGATGATACATTTTTATCGGTATGATAATGTATGGCATAGATCACCTATCTTTTGCATTATTTGGGCATTCTTAGATTATGGACTTTATATAACACAGACATTACTCTTTGCTTGGGCTTCAATCGAAAGACATATTCTTATTTTTCATGATAGATGGGTATCAACCAAAAGGAAACGTATTTTCGTTCATTATCTTCCTATTATTTCACTTCTTCTATATGGTCTTACTTTTTTTATTGTATTAGATTTTTTCCCACCATGTGAAAATTTATTTTTTGATTCTACTAGCACAATGTGTGTTTATCTTTGTGTAAGAGAAATTCGTGTATTGGTCACTTGGAATACAATAGTTCATGAAATAATGCCTGTTCTAATAATTGTGATATTTAGTATTGCTTTACTTGTGCGTATTGTATGGCAAAAATATCGTGTACATCAAACAATTCAATGGCGAAAACATCGAAAGATGACAATTCAACTATTATCTATTTCATTTCTTTATCTTGTATTCTATTTTCCACTAGCACTAATAACACTTATAAATTTATGTGGCTTACCATATGAGATAAGTGATGATGTGTATGATTATACGGTATTCCTAACCTATTATATGATGCTTTTATTACCGTTTGTTTGTGTTATCTCATTACCTGAACTTCGGACCAAATTGATTAGCATCTTACATTTAAGAAGACGAGTAAGACGTGTTCAACCTGCGGCATGGACTATGAAAACTATTAGAAGTAATCGAACGCATATCCAGTAGATGCTATTGTATCGTTATCATTGTTATGTTGTAATTACTCTTCTTTTTGCACATTGAGAATAAGACATGTTCTTTTTTTCTGTATACATACGCATATACCATTACTAGCGTGCAAAGTGTACTCCTTCTATTAAAATAAAATATTATCCTAGTCCACTTTCCTCAACGAAATCTTTGGGGATTCATGAGAGAGATTCTTCCAGGAATTTTGTTGAGAAGAATCGACTAGGGATAGTTAATCATTTATAAATTATAAACAAAATGTTCATCTATATTAATAAGTAATATGAGAGAATGTCAAGCAAAGACAAGGAACGGTGATATGATGATAACGATAAAATAATTCAAAAAATGAGGCAAAATCTCATTGAACATGAATATCTTTTTGAATATAACCTAATGCAACAAAAGAACTATGATAGTGATACAATTTGGCAACATTTTAAGAAGCAACTCAAATCAAGCAGCCGAATTAACAAAAATGACACTAATGATTTTGATGATGATCTATTGATTATCATAAAAAGTGGATCTAAATGTAAGCAATAAAGATTAAATGAAAAAGAAAAAAAAATGGTAAACAAGATAATATTATATCCCTTGTCGATTATACTTATCAGCAGCTACATCAACCAACAGTGGACAGCTATTCATTCATAGTAAGAACAGAACAGTCAAAAAAAGTAAATTCGAAATTTCAAGCTCATTTTTATAGTGTATATATTGTACCCATTAACTAGAATCCATGCTTTAAACTTATAACGAATAGTAGGTTTCCGTTAATTCTGTTGTTAGATAATGAGGATTATTTCAGTATGATCTCCTAATTAATCAGTGATCAGCTAATTACTGATTAATTAACTAACAATAAGTTAATTAGTGATCAATAAACTAAACTCAAGTATTTAGCTGAATACTAATTAATTAATCACCCATTGACTATCATGAGTAGTTATTAGGAGTGTAATCTTTTTGTTTCGTTTGAGGAATAGTTTCTCCAGGTATAAAAATCTTTGTTTTGTGTTTGGGAATGGCAGTTCCGAATAGAGAAACCTTTGTTATATAGTAATTAATTAGTCAAGTTAGACTTAAAGGTTGTTTGCAGCGTAAAGCTATAGTCGATAGCGTGTATTACTAGCTGTAAACTATAAATCATGAACTGAATTTGATTAGTAAAATATAGATGTGTAAGTAAGCTCGAAATTTCGAGTTTACATGTCGAGCTCACTTTTTTTGACCACTTTTTTACACTACTTCCAGCACTATTGTGAAACATCACTGAATTTAAGAAATCTATCATTTATTCTTACTTCACACGTCTCCAATTCACCACAATTAAATTTTTTATCGGCCATACACATTTTTGTTCATTAGCAATACTTAAATCAAAATATATGCAGATAAATTCTCTCATTAACTATTGAAGGTCTCATTATGTTCACATTTAATCACTCGAAAATGATAGTAATCGTATTTTTTTATGAAAATCAGTGCAATAGTTCTTGGTTTTTATCAAAGACGATTGGAAGTGAAATTGGACGAGTATAAACACAGCAAACACGTGCAAAAATACTTGGTACTTAAGAAATGTGCTTTGAACATTACTTAGACACTTTTTACTTCCGCACCTTTGTACGCAGTACAAGTACTAAATACAATTGTATTTAAGGACAGTATATTAGGTACGCTGAAGTACTTATAGCTATAACGAGATCTTGCGGTACATTTAACAAACAGAAACCAACTACTAATGAAGAAATGCTCAAATTTTGGGAATTATTATTGAAATAAAATTAGTATAAATGCTAGAAATAGATTATTATTGGAGTAAAAGCAAGTTGTTTATATCTGAAGTTATTCAAAATACGATGTAAAGATATAGATTTGAAGTACTTTACAAATTTTATCATTTTTAGAACAACTAACAAGAACATGCAAACGGATACATATCAAATTTTATGGTTTACGCGGGAAGCAGGATCCAGTGCCTGGTACTGGAGCACGCCCAGATTGTCGTAATGGATTTAGCAGATGGCCTCTTGGGATATCAACGAATTGTACTAGCTGGCAACCTCTTTACAAGTATTTCTTTTGCTAAAAGATTATTATGTAATGGTACTTAATTTATTGGAAAATTGAGAAACAATCCCACCTGATTACCACATGAAATAATTCAGAAAAAGTTCAAGCATGGTGAAGGTTATGGACTCAAGAGCAACAATGGCATCAAAATAATCAGATGGAAAGATAAGGGAGATGTGTTGATGACGTCCATAAAGCCATCCCATTCTGCCACTTTGATGAACACAGGAAAAACTAATAAAGCATATGAACCCATCATGAAGCCGCAAGTTATCATTGATTATAATAAAGAAAAACAGACTATAGATTTATCCGACCAGTTATCGACATACTATTCATGCTTCCGACGGTCTGAAAATGATATCACAAGACGACATTTGAGATGATATTTGGAATGTCAATAGTAGATCTTTATTTGATTTATAAAACTATGACACAATAAGCCGTATGACGATGCTAGTTTTGTGAAAATCTTGTGCAATCCTTACTTCTTGGTATGCCATTCGAGAATCTAAAATCTGATCCGAGAGAAGGTTCAACAAGCCGAATCAAGCGCAAACTGGTAGATCATAAGCTTGGATGCTACGCGAAAATTAGATAACAAAAATCAAAGGAAGCAAGTAATATACTAGCAAAGAAAGTAAAAACATCCTGTTCAGACAATACCGTAACAGAGTAGATAATACACTACGTCTAAATTTGTGATCGGAAAACAAAGGAAAAGAGTGTTTTCTTTTCACTTTCTTTTTCAAAATGAGGCGAGTCCGACCAGTAGGACCTATTGCCTTGAAAACGGTTAAATTAGTTATTATTCGCTGTCTGCACGTAAACTAGTTTTTGTTAAGGTTCAGAACTTAAGAAACATCCTATACAGTTGAAAATGGAATATTTCAAGAGTTTCTCCGAGCCTATTCTAACAATGCATTTCAACAAATCATTTTGTATCATCACCACAAGATTTACGTATTAGAAAGAGATGGTCGTTAAAACGCATCAAATCTAACATTTATGACACATGAAAATACTGGGCAAGTAAAAAAGATATTAATCGGCATCATATGTTAATTTTCCATTTGTACATGGGCATCCTATCTTCTGTGTCTCAATATTTATCGACCTTGTATATAAAAAAATCATTCCAACTATTATTGCACAATTTAGTACTGATCTTTACGAAGCTAATGTGCAATATTCTTTAAATAAAATATATTGTTTGAGAGAATAGAAGATTTTTTCTAATTAATCTAAAGCAGTGTATTCATTGTATTGAAAAATATACTAAAAATACATAATGAGAAATGTTTTAAATAAATCCAATTCATTATAAAATTTCGCTCATTACTTCTCATCAATAACATAGCATTTTTAATTTAAAAAATACGCATTTTTCTTTTATGATATATTTTTTATTTTATTTTTGTCTAACAAAAAAAACAAGTTGAGCGAAAGAATACATTAGTATTGATAATAGATATTCCGATTATTTTGGTTTAAAACAAAACGAAAGGATTTAATATATTCTTCTTCATCTTATTCTACGTAGTCTTATTTACATTTATTTCGTCGAGCACAGTGAGGTAGTTTTAGTTTGTAATTACTAATGCACGATTTTATTTCATTTATTTTACAATATAACATTGTTACAAAATTATACTGTTTACTGAACATGTACTCCCTTATTCACATTAGCTCTTGTAAATAACATCTTCGGTTGAATACGTCTTGCTTGTCTACGCGAATAAAAGATATTAATCAATTTAGTTCGAAGTTCAGGCAATGAGAAAACACAAGCAAAAGGAAATGAAAGTACAATAAAACAGCCCAAAAATCCAGTGGTAGTTAAATAGGTTTGAATTGCACTATATGGTATACCACACAGACTCAGTATATATATCACTGTAAATGGAAAATAGAATATAATAAAAAGAAATGAAATATATAATAGTTGAATCGCCATTTTTCGTTGTTTTCGC
This sequence comes from Macrotrachela quadricornifera, assembly GCA_022393335.1. Taxonomy (NCBI): domain Eukaryota; kingdom Metazoa; phylum Rotifera; class Eurotatoria; order Philodinida; family Philodinidae; genus Macrotrachela; species Macrotrachela quadricornifera. Next base: position 15,999 of record JAJEKB010020174.1, read on the forward strand.
CATTGAACAGATCGATGTATTCGATATTTTTGCCACAATACACGTACAAGTAAAGCAATACTAAACACAACAATTATTAAACCCAATACTATCTGATGAATTATTCCATCCCATATGATAAATATATTAACAAAAAGCAAACATGGGTAGTAGCAGATAGGACGAGACTGATCCAAAATGGTTTCACAAGGTGACAAAAAATAGATAGTAATATAGAATATAAGGGAATATAGAGTAAGTAAGATTATAGGAAGATAATGAATAAATAATCGTTTTGTTTTTGTTGATATCCATTTATTATGAAAGATAAGAATATGTCTTTCAATTGTAGCCCAAGCTAAAAGTATTATATAAGTAGCTATAAATCCGTAATCAATAAATCCCCAGATTTGACAAAAGATGAATGATCTTTCCCATATACCTTGATATTGATAAAAATAGATCATCCATGGATAAATCGTTATTTCACAAATTAAGCCAATAGAAAGAAGAACAATAATGACATGATTATTTAGTGCAAGACGCAAAGAACGATTGAACACAAGATAATAGAGAGCAAATAAAGAACAGAGTATTGATGGAATAAGAACAACAAGAAGCGACCAAAATTTTACTGTATTTGTTACCATCTCTCACAATCATTCAACGAATTAATGTCCTTAAAAATGCTACTTTCACTAGAAAAATAACAAGAAAAGAGAGTGTTTCAATAAATAATGTAAAAAAGATAAAAGACTGTCAAATGAATAAAAATTCTCTCGCTATTTTTTTTTCAAGATTTCACGCTATTTTATTGATGAATAGACATCATTAATTATTTTGTCGTTGACAATTTAACAAACAAAACTAAGATTTTCTTATTATATGATAATGGAAAGTGACGGATTAAAATCTTCAAAACATGCAATTTATAAAGGTCATATTTGAATAACCATAGTGAAAGCAATTCAAAAATGGAGAAAAATATTCAAAAAAATTAATTTCTCCTTATTTCAATTATTTGTATCTTCCATATAGCAAACTAAAGTGTTCATTCTTTTGAACATTTAATTTATTTTCTTTAAATTCTCTTAAGAAATTGTTTCCTCCCTTGTTGAAATATCAGTTAAACAGGATTAGGTATCGAACTTATAAATATTTAGTAAACAACAAAATTCTATCACTGAAGATAATAAGGTAACTTATTAGTTATTATTATCGTTCTCTTTCTTTATTTTAGTAACTGCTCATATCCCCTTTCTTGATAAGCTAAATCAATATTATTGTAGAAAAATGTTAATGTTTATGGCAACATCAAAATGCAAATAAAAAGAACCTTCAACGAAAGCTCATTAATTTATTTTCAATACTAGAGGCCCCTGTGAAGGGTTAGACTCAAAGGGGGAAAATGGGACTCGTGAAGTGCGTGCTCCAGCCGTACCACTCTGTACCTTCACAGTGCTCTCCTGCGTTCTCATTGTAGTTCTCCATGCATCCATTGTACTTCTCTGTACTCTCATTGCACTTTTCTATACGTTAACTATACTTTCCTATACCTTCTCTGTACTTTCCTGTGTTCTCACTGTACTTCTTTGCATCTCCACTGTATTTCCCTATACGTTCACTGTACTTTCCTATACTCCTGCTGTACTCTCCTATGCATCGATTGTACTTTCTTATGTTTTCACTGTATTTCCCTGTACCTCCACTGCACTTTTCTGTACTTCCCTGTGTTCTCATTGCACTTCGTTGTACCTCCACTGCACTTCCCTATACATCTACTGTGCTTCGTTGTATCTCCACGGTACTTTCCTATATCTCTATTGTGCTTTCCTGTATCTCTACTGTACTTTCGTATACCTCTACTGTAACCTCTTTATACCTCTACTGTACTTTCCTGTGCTTCTTTGTACTTCGGAAGTCTCACGTCTCCACTCTTGGTTGAACTCTAATATCATAGGAAAAATCGATTTAACCCCTTCATCGACGAATTTTGGACAGGCTAAGTTCTTTTGGAAATGAGAATTAATGATAACATTCTTCAAAATCCCTCTTGAAGAAACAGATAAACTGTGTTACTTAATCTCGGATAACTATGAATTTATTTCATGTATACAGTATCATTCTTCTTTCTACCAGACTCATTGATCTTAGTTTATCATAATTCTGTAACCAAAAACAAAAAAGTGGTATATATTTGCATCAGTGCCTTTGACAGGGTTAATGCACATAAGAAAAAATTACGTGAGTATAAAATATAATATAGATGACTGGCATATATATATATTTATCTATGCATAATAGATGGACACATACAAAATATATACATAATGTATAGACATATACGACGTATATACATAATACATGTGTACTTTGTTTTTGTTCTGAGACCAATCATAAAAGTTTTCCGAACTGAAAAGTTTGTCTATTATAATATAGATTGCAGAAAAATGTATACAGATGGTCATTTCATATATATATATATATATATATATATATATATATTTATATATTTCTTTTTCGCGTTCTATGACCAGTCAGATGAAAGTTCCTGAACTGAAATTTAGTCTATTATAATATAGATTTAAACAATTTCAAAACCAAATTTTATCTATGAAATATACCAGATATATCCGAAATATCGTTGAATTCATATAATTCCCTTTATCACTCATCTTGAAGATGGATGGGACAAGCTGCCATGACCATGGTTTCGATATTGCTTAAGGGTCTTGTCAAATAGTTTTAATTAAATTAAAATAATCTAATCTGAACTCAAATCAATTGATAGTACTTGTTATTAAACCCCCCTCATAATAGAAGGCTCGAATCTTCGATTTCAAATAACTTTTTGGTTTTTGATTTTCTAATTCCTCTTATCTCGAATTCACTATGTATTAAGTCAAAATTTGTCGTAAATTCAATTCAGCCACGTGTTTCACCCTTTAACCTATTTTAAGAAGTTAGTAGGTAATTCTAATATTGATCTATTGAAATATTTTCAAAAAAATGCAGTGAATAAAGCTGCTTTGATAGAATGAATAAGACAATCAGAATATACTTTTAATTCTCTTGCGAGAAGATGTTTTTCCAAAAAATATTCGTTATACGATCACGCCCTGTAAACAGCGAAAGTCACTTCGACTCAAAACAAGAATTCAAAAAGCTTATGAAATATGTGTTCTGAGATTTATGTTGAAAGATTATTTCCAGTGAATCTAAATCGATAAACTACTCTGCTCAAAAAATGAAATGGTCGTGGATATTTTCTCAGTAAATCAAGAATGAGAAAGGCTGTAAAGCTATAGTTTTATCAGTCGACAGAGGAGAATTTGTATAAAAACGACCTCTTATATGTTCGAACAGATCAAAAACCGACAATTTTACTTGAAACCTTTGTAACTTATGATTTAGGAGGTGGAAAAGACGATAGAGGTGTCGTTCAAACGAAATTTTGACAAGAAAAAGAAAATTTCCTCACAAATTAAGGCAAATCCATACTTTTTGAGTATGGAAAATCTAAAATTTTGATTTACTTATCATTAGGACGTGTAGAGATAATCATTCGAATTATATCTTACGTTATAGAACTAAAGCTTCTTTATCTAGATTACATATCAAAATGAGAACTTCATCAGGATGACAGACTTTTTTATACATTATTTTTATGTGAAAAAAAATTGGGACAATAATCAGGTGATAATCAATACTTAGTCGATTCTTCAGCGATTTTAATCGAAAATAATTAGAGTAAACAAAGAAATTTTGATTTTTTGGGTGCTTTTTCGATTAAAACCGCTGAAGCATCGACTAAGAATTGTTTATCAACTGATTATTACCTTAACTTTTTTTTTATGGGTTTGTAATAGTTTGTAGAAATGACTAGTTTTAAAATAATTTTGTCTTATACAGTTTTGAATAGAGGAATAGGGAAAGCAGTGAACAGTTATATCAACTATTGTAAGTACTGTTACAATACATCAATTAGATGAAAAATCTACGTACGATATTTCGATACTACTGATAACCTAAAAAAGGTAGAGTAGCGCTCTCTCGTAAAATCCAATATCTCACATATTTTACTGGTTAATCGCGTTAACCAACTGTCAGAATATTTTTTTCTTTCACGAATTAATTTGTTTTATTTTTCATTTAAATATAATATTATTTCTTTCTTTTTCATCATTTTAGAATATGAAGAATCTTAATTGTTTTTATCTAAATTATTATTTGTGTTTTTTAATAATGAGTTGAGTTAATTTAAACAACTTCATGAAATTTCAATGAATAAATTTTAGCTTTAAATTTGAGTGTTGCTTCTTCTTTCCTTACTGAACCCTTTCGGGATCAGCTTATTTTGAGAATTAATTAAAACATAGTTTTTTCAACTTTTCGAAAATGATTTATTTTTGTCAAATTTATTTGAATCTCAATATCAGAAAGCTTTCAAAGTATGATATTCTTTGAAACAGTTGGAATTACACAGTGGTACATCACAGTCTGAACAATAAAATCTTGTAGCGCCCCTTTTTTTTCTCGCTTGACTGTATGACTGCAGATGAAACAACGTTTTTGAACATTATTTCCTGGAATAAAAGCGATGAAATGACGAGCAATAAGGCGCAGTGGAGTTTCAGTTGATGATCTTCCTCTCATCTGTGACTGCTTTGATCCGTATTCTTCAATGGGCTCTCGAGCAAGTTGAAGACGAAAGTCTGAATGTTTGAGACTTTTCTTGTTTTTCATCTTGAACATGACATAAGAGTTCTGCACAGTGATATCAAATAGATGGGAAAACAATTTCTTGTACCATTTCACTGCTTTTTGTAGACATTCCGAGAAACTATTTTGCATATCCACTTAATCCACTGCTCCCATTTTTTTGTTGTATTGTGCAACACAAAGAGGTTTCGTGATTTTCTAACCTATTTCTTTGTCATTCTTTTCAGTTTCCACTATTCCGAATAATGTAGGACTGGAAAACCAATTATCAATGAAGAGAGTATGGTTTTTCTTCAGATAATTTTTCATCAATCTTAGTACTACTGAACCCAGTATCTCAAGCTCGGGATGATTGTCGACGCCTGTTTCTGTTCCGTGTAAACGATGCAGTTCAGAATGAATTTCGTACAACAGTCATATAACATGAAAAGCTTCACGCCAAAACGGTTTCCTTTCGACGGAATGTATTGTTTGAAACTAAGACGATTTTTTCATGGCATCAAGCTCTCATCAATGCACAAACTCTCCCATAGAATTACTGCTTTTTCGAATTTTTTTCTCAAATTTTTGACGATTCGTTGGATCTTGCAAAGCTTGACTTCTTCTTCTATGTTATTGTCAGCAAAATGACGATATCGCAGTATAGAAAGGTACCTGTTTCTTGTAAAAATTTCTTCAAAAATTGGTGTTGTAATCAGTTTATCCGTTGATCAATAGTCTTTTATGCGATTCTTTTGCTTCAATGCCATTAAAATTGTAGTGGCGAAAAAGATATACAATTCTTCCACATTCATATTGTACGAAGCTGCAGTTTTTTCGACATTTGGAGCTACATTTTGTTGTTGATAATTGTTGGTTTCTTCAACAATTTTCTGCATTAGTTCGTTGTTAAAATATCTTTGGAAACAGTCAGATGGTTTTCTTCCTCCGATTTTGAATTTTACGTTGATTCCTGATGCTCTATCAGAAAATTCTAAATCTTTGGAGTCGAAGCTAGATGAACACCATATTCAAGGAGCATGTCTTTTTCGAGTATTTGGAACTGGAATGCTGTTTTCTTCATCTTCTTGGTCATCTGTTGAGGACAGATCCAAATCGTCAAACTCACTTTCTAATCCTGATTCCGAATCACTCAAAATTTCGTCGAATTCCATTTGGCTGAGCGTCCTTTTTGTTGAAGTTGCATTATTCAGAATGAAACTGATGAAACACGAACTGTAAATTCGTAAGTAACTGTAACGAGAACAACGCAGATATATATATACATGTATATGGACAAGAGAGACAGTGAAAATCTTTTCGAAGACACTAGAAAGAGAACATCAAGAGAGAGATCATGATGTCATGTCAATCACAGGAAGAGAAAAGGAAAAACATGTGTACAAAACTGGAAGAAGAAATAATCTATAATTTTTAAGACCTTACAAGTCATGACACGAATGCGTAAAAGATGCTGTATCAATGTTTATTTCGAAAAGATGTCAAAAAATTCGAATTAAAATGCGTTAGATCATGTGAAATTTCAATGACATTTTAAAATGTTACCGGTCCTGAAAGGGTTAATCAATGACCATATACAAATAAGTAACGAAATGTTCGATTTTTTTCTTATTTTATACTGCTCCACTTTTAAAAATGATAATTAAACGTGAGAAAAAATAATCTGGAGTATCCATATCATTCTCAATAAGAACTGGTAATATCTAAATATTTTCTTCAGTTTGTTTTTATTTCAGGACTGAAGAATAATTTAAAAATATCATTCTCGAATTGGTATTGATCATATTTATTTTATTCGTATTGTATATTCAATATAAAATACATCGATCATCAGATAGTTTAAGTTTTTTATGAAATCTTTTTGAAATGTTATAGAGAAGAACATACAACCGTACCAGATATTTCAACTCTACATCCTGAAATTGTAATATCTTTTCCGCCAATCAGTTTCAATTAAATAACTGCTGAAAGAGCTATTTTTGACGTGACATCTGCATGGTTCGAGCCGATAAAATCTGTCTCGTTCAACAAAATCCATCTTCCTGATAATTACAATGGGAATTCCTGCTTCAATGTTCGTAGATACAATAGTTTATCTGCCTAGCGCTCAATACTAAAGAAAATATAAAAAACTGATTTTGTTGGACAATCATTTACATCTGCTGTCAATAGAATCCATGAATGATGCTCCCGCGACACTTGCTCCCCAAACATTTGTTCCCCGAGGACAGAGGCTCCCAGGATAGTTACTCCTAAAACACTTCCTTTTGTGATATTATCTTCCTTAGAGCCCTTAGCTAAAAGTACTAGCCTTCAAAAGCAACTAAAAAATGTTGAAAATATGTAAAAATATCTTCATCCTTGACATCATCCTCACCAACATCCTCATCCTCACAGTTTACCAACGCCCTCACTTTCACCATCACAATCATTCTCATCGCCCTCACTCTGATCCTCATCTAAATTTCCTTCGTCATTGTTAACTCAAAAATAACACAAGAGTAGTGTCTGATGAGTAACTGTTCTCAGAGCAAATGTCCTTGGGGAGCAAGTGCCCGAGGAGCAAGTGTCGCCTGAGTATCTGTCTGGGGAGCATCATTTGGCATACCAAAAGACTCCACTGATGTAATTAAGTAGTATCAAATCGTGTTTCAGTGTCGAGTTCAACTTGGAAAATTTACAGAGCATAAGGGACCAGTGAAAATTGGAATGGCATGGTAAGTGTTTGATGAGAAAGCAGTAAAATCATATAGATTACTGCTAAAAAAATCAGAAACCACGAAATTCATATTCTATTAACTTTTTAAATATCTTTGCTCTTGACTGAAAAGATTTATTCTTAAAAACTATCAACAATAGTCCTAATATTGCTAAGTACAACAAAGATTTCAGTTGGGTATTTATGTCAAACGAGCTATATCGGTACATATAGAACAAAAAAGTAATTACATTAATACATATATTATAGACTATATAGATACTGATCTATTACGGCATTACTCATATGCATGTCTAATGTAAGTGAAATGATGACAATCAAAAGAACTTTTTCTATCCTCTTTGTTCAGATCAGTAGCTTCAGTTTAGACACTTGAAATCATATTTAACACATATCACAAATATAATCTGGTAGTTTTATTTTTATTTCACAATCATTGAAAACATCGGACAATATGTTATATTAACAGCGGAATTCAACAATTAATAAAAACGCAAATTTGAATTACGTTACATAAATCAAATTTGTTGATGGTTTCAATCACACATCTTAAGGTCTAACAAACGCATTAGCACTAACAATGTGTGTATCGTTACCCAAATGATTGCTGAAAAGCCAAAAACTAATGTTATATGTATATGATGGAATTGTCATAAATCTTTGACTTAAGTACGAACTAACATCCCAAACGGCATCCCGAAAATAATAAGTACCATTGTGAGGTCTATTATATAAATTATATCCGGGTGTGTCGTTGGTGACCTCTCCACGATCAGCGTCTTGAGCAGCGCCAATATATGAATAGTTCCAACCAGTTAAGTTTCCACTTTCGAAATTTCCGTTTTTAAGTATATTGCGAGTACCATTCCAAACACTTACATCATCAAGCAACCATGTATCTTGCATATTTATAAAAGTAAAAGTCAGTGTAGCTGATGAAGTATTAGCAGTGTATAAATAGGAGTAGAATGTGTAATTGGTCACTGGTGGATTCCATAAACGTAAGAATATACCTTTCGATACATTAGTTTGACATTGCGCTAGATTTAAATGGAAAAGTGGTGAAGTACACATTCAAAACTGTTGAAAATACTTTAATTTGATCTCATTTAAACTTACCGATCGAATTTTTCACCATCATTGATGCATTGTAACTAGAGACTTGTTGACTCAATAAACTGCATCCAGTAAACAATGAACAAATATTATTTTCTGAGTAAAAATTGGCTGTCAAACACAGAGAATAACTTAGACAATGAGTGGCACATTTCATAACTGAATTTGTTGAAATATTGGTCAAAAATGATTGTTCATCATAGGTTTTATATAAGCTATCAGAGTTTACTTTGAAAGGAGACGAACGCATTGTTATTACTGCTAGAATTAATGGTTTTGTTATCCAAAGGAGGAAAAATAGCAGCAGTATATTGGACGATAACATGATCATCAATAGTATAAAAACAAATAAATGTTCTGTGGATGTTTCTTTAAAAAAGCTTGAAAGCAAACAGAAATTTGACGGCATTCAGTTGCATCAGTAGAAGTATTATAGTAAGAAAATGTTTGTTCTGAGAATATCAGCGAAAAAAGACAGCGAACAAAGATAAATATTCAACTTTTACCGGAATGAAGCACTTGAAGCGATCGACTGTTGACTGAAATTACATCGTTTTCTCTCGATCAGTCGGCTTGTAGCGAAATTTTTAATTTTTACGAAGTATTATTTCTTTGATGCTCTGTATGAAACATAACATTCTCTGATTATTACTTAGTCTGAAAACTATTCGAAGTTCTTTTGAAGATCAATGTAAAAGCGATAGATTGATTCGATCATTAGTCAGCTCCTCGCATGTTAATATGGGTGCTAATAAATAATACAATATTTTACAGATCATAGTGCAATACGTATATTTCAGTTCTCACTGGTGAGTTTACATTGTTCTTGAATTTGCAAAATATATCATTTCTCTTTCATATTTGTACTCTTTATTTCTTTATATCGTCTTTATGATTAAAACTAAATAAATGGAATTTTAAGGATATAATGAAGTCGATGACAAGTTCTCTAATCTATATACCAATAATGACAACAACGAGAGTGTCTTCGATTTCTATTACGATTAACTTGAACTTTCTGATGATTGATACATACCAATCACCTCAAATATGGAACAATGTGCCAATATGCGAGAAAAATAAAAATAAAAAAACAAATTTTATTATTAGTAAAAGATTGATAGACAATCTGTCTGTTATTAAACTGAATTATTGTTTCTTTTCCTTTAAAACCTATATTATATATTTTGAAAGCTATTATATTAAATAAAGTAGCATAGTTCAAATTACATAGAAGTGTTATTGAAGCTCAAATCTATATTTAAAATTAAAATTTAAGATTGAAAGAATAAATAAATATTTAATCATTAATAACTACTATTTATTACGGTAGAAATAAACGATATTCTCTAAAAAAATATTATTTAATTGTGATAAACTTATTAAATCTAAAAATTTGCTTCTTATCTTATCTCGACTCTTAAAACAGATTCATGTATTATGTTCATTTGATTTTTAATACAATACTCATTAATAACATGATTATTTGAAAATCTTTATAAATTAATTTCATTTCTATACATTACGTTTTAGTTGAAATATAATTTTTTTATTGTCGATTACTATTATAAATTATAAAAGTATAAAAGATTTCCTAAAATAATTTGATATATTATGGTTTGAAGTTTCGATACAATACAAGTTACATTTTCGACTTTATTTATTACTATCATTTGTATAAAATTTCACTAGAATATTTTATATTCTGAATAGATTTATCATCCTTTTACGAATTCTTATTTAAATTATTTAGTTATGAGAGAAAACAATATGAATTTTGTTATTTATTGATTCTAATATTGTTGAATATTATAAAATAGTAGAGTTTATTCCAACGTTATTAATGTTATTTTTTATGAAACAATCTGTAACGTTTTTTCTCTCATAATTATTGTAGACTAAAGTTCAGATCGATCGTACGCATTAGATGTATCAAAGATTAATTTTATACTTTAGAGGCTTTATGATTTTCTCATAAACATCTATAAAATAATAGTAATAGAGAAAAGTGTCTATTATTATTATTATTTCTTCTTCAGATATATATTCTGATATAATAATTGCACAAGAGAAAAATAGAAGATCTATATAATATGAAGTATATATTCATTTTTAAATTCAT
>JAJEKB010020175.1:0-25225 GCA_022393335.1 Macrotrachela quadricornifera
TGCCAAAGAACCAAGTAAGTGAATCAAAATTCAACTTGATAATAATTTAAAGTTTAATGTGGCTCTAGAGTTCAAAGAAAATCTACGAATGCGTTTGATTATCGATATTGGGAAATTGCTCGGTTCGTTCTCTTAAATTGAAATAAAAATTCATATTGATTTCTATTCGTTTTAATAGATTATTTAGTTGACAGACATCCAGATGATGTATCATCGATTTCAACAGCTCTAAAGGTATTTGTTAACTGCCTGAATTTGAAAATATTTGTTACTAATTTAAGATTTATTCATTGCCATCGAGCTACTATGGCTTATTAGCGGTTGATCATAATAAATTGCAGAATGACTTTGATACACTGAAATATTTATTTCAAAATAAACTCAGTGGCAAGCGACATCATCCTCGTTTTGTAATGATCAAACGTCTAGCAAAAGAAATGGAGGTAACAAGAAAGAAAAATTGTAGTGTGATAACAGTTGTTATTTCTTAGTTGTTTTCATTGGCTAATTATCAATCGCTGACACAAATTGATAAACAAGTAATACTCAAACTAGTAGAATTATCAACTGATCGGTACAGCGAGGTAAATGAAGTCTGAGAAAGATACACGCAATTATAGATGTTAAATTTTAGGTTCGTTACAATGCACAGCTTTATCTATTTACCTTGATACAGAGTTATGTCTTGTCGTACAATGTAATTGTCGACCATATTCTAAAACTTCTTAATGCACCCGATGAAGTTGATCATGACAAAATCAAAGTTTGTTCTCTGTTGTTTCTTTAAAACCATCAACGGATTTCATTGCTTAGGGCTGTTTATATATTCTGCTTGGCAATAATTTCTTTTTCCTTCCTACAAAACATTCATGGCCACTGCTTGAAAGATTATGGCCATCAATCGCACGAACAATGCATGTCACTAAAACCAGTACACAGGATTTGATTGATCAAATTATGGAGAAAGTTGGCCAAGAATTCGATACGCCAACAATTATTGAGGATACTAACGCTATATCAATACGTTCAGCAGCCGCTCTTTGGCGTCCGTTAAAATCGAAAGAAATGGAAACGCATGATCAAATTCGAGAAGAACGCAATCAAGCAAACATTCAATCGTACAATAATCTCATGGAAACACTCAATTCTATATACAATAGTGATGGATTGCAAGTGTTATTTTTGAAAAAAAAGATATCCTTAAGAGAGGCTTTACGAGTCAATCGAGGAAGTTCATTTTATGGTACAAATTGCCATATACTTTTATTTTTATATCAGTCCATTTCTCACACAAAAAATTACAGTTATGAAAAATATTTTAGGTTTCTATAATGTAATTTCACGGAGTTACAAATATCGGAACCATGAGGAAATATGAGAAACTAGGAGAAAAAATAATTTTCAGTATTTCACTTATATCTCCACTATTCCTTGTCCATTTGATTTGAACAAGGTCTTGTTCGAAAGAGTACAGAAAACTGTAGAAAAGGCTTCCTTACAACTTTTTAAAAATATTATATTTTAATATCAAAAAAATTATTTTCTATTGGAAGCCATTTTCCAACACAATAAAAGATCGGGAGTCAACTTTATTATAGTGCGTCTTGTAAAGAATTCCACATTCTACAAAGTCCTTAAAACCATCTCAAAAAAAAAAATTTAAAAATTGATCGAAAAAGATGGACGAACAAAATACCGTAGCATGAATTTGTACCATTTTTATCGATATTTAGCAGATTTCAGCTAGAAAAATTGTGATTTGATCAAAATTAATATGATATTGAAAATTAATGTCATAAATTTTTTAGCATGCGAAATTTTGTACAAAATGCAACATGTTAAAATTGACCTCCAATCGTTTTTTGTGTTGGAAAATGACTTCAATAGAAAAGAATTGGTTCAATAACAATAGAGTTTTTCAAGACAAGAATTTTTTTGATATTAAAATATAATATTTTTAGAAAATTATAAGGAAGCTTTTTCTACAGTTTTATGTGCTCTTTCGAACAAGACCAAGGAATAGTGGAGATATAACTGAAATATTGAGAACAATTTTTCCTTCTACTTTTTCATACTTCCTCATGGTCCCAATACTTGTAACTCCGTAAAATTACATTATAGAAACCTAAAATATTTTTCATAACTGTAATTTTTTGTGTGAGAAATCGACTGATATAAAAATAAAAGTATATGACAGTTGTTATCATAAAATGATTCTACTGACGAATGCTCGATTGATTTAGAAAGTCTCTCTTAATTTGTTCAATATATAGGAGTTGGCGACAACAAGAGAGAGCAGTCTCTTTTATCTTGCTTCTTTTTCAAAAATATGTACCTATTCCTTCGTCATGTATTCGAACATTCATCGATTTTCTCGTTCATGACAATGTTAAAATACGAAAGGTTAGTTAAAATATTTAACTGACATATATTATCTCATGCATATGTTCAGTTAGCTCCTCATTGTATTTCTATCCTCTGTCGTTTGCAAAAAACACCTCGAATCTATGTTGAAAAGACGCTTGAAGAGATTCTTCATCGGCCAATCAACAATGAATATCAGCCGGGTGATCGTGATGATAATTTATGGATAACAATCAATGATTATACGCCACCAAAAACGCAGGCCGAATGGGAACAAATCTGTTTTTTGGATAAGAGTTTTCATGGTTATTATAAATGGCCGAAAATCATTAAGTATCCACTGAATAAACGAGAACGATATACTCCAGAAAATATGTCGGAACAAGTATCGATCTTATACAATCGATTTATTGACAAAAACTTCGTTGCACAATTCATTCAACTTATGGTGTTGGATAAAGAGGCAGACAGCAGTTTCAATACACAACACTTTCGAATGTTGAAGGTAAAATAATGTACATAAAAGAAAACAAAGATAATTACACACATTTTCGAAAGGAAAAAATTGTTAATGTGAAATTTTTCTAGGGTCTCTTTCGAAACTTTGGTCTCGCCTTTGTCGATAGTTTTATGGAACAATTGTATGCACTTATTCGTGAAAATATAAAAGTAAAACAAGAAGGAAGTCAACAAGTAGCCGCCGAAACTGTTGCCGGTATGATTCGTGGATCGAAATATTGGACAATAGAAATGGTGAGTAAATCCGTCAGGATTCCAATCTATTTATATAATGCACTTGTAGCTTAATGAACTTTGGTCCAAGCTCACACCGTTTCTCAATGAAGCGTGTATGAATCTTAGTTCTGAAGCAGTTTTTAACTGGTGTTCCTGTTTTTGGTTTGCTGTTGTCAGTTTGAATATTTAAAAATTACATTGTATAAAATAGTTCTTCTATTCAATAGGCAGATGTAGATCCTCGTCGAATGTATCGTGCTCTTGAATTTATGCGTTCTTTGACATACACTCCCTCAGCAGGAAACACATTCATTGAAGCATCTCGCTGGTATTTAGCGGAACAATTGAGCAATTTCGAATGGCGTATTCCTGTAGTTTGGCATGCTATCAATGATCATGCCAAAGACTTGCTAGAACATCCATACAAAGCAGTACGAGAACGCATTGTGGCGTAAGAAAGGAATTTTAGAGTTTTAGCCATTAGTCCTTTCTCGTTATATCATAGGATTCTCGGTACGTCGCTCAGCCTCGACATAGCATTACCCAATGGTAAATCAATACGTCATCCCAGTGTCAATCTCTTTCTCGACGGCATACGTAAACGATTGCAACAAGCGATGGATATCTATGAAAAGACACCTCTCAGTAAATTTTTTATTAATCCTGAACATTACAGAAATTTATTTTTTATAGCCAATATTTCTGGTGAAACCGTGGAGATCGATTCAAAAGTTCGTCAGTCATTGAATTTTATCGAAACAGGTAATGACGATGTGTATTATTTATTGAAAACAACTTATTCTATTTCTTGCTTAGTAATTCAACTCTGCATGGAAATAACTAGCAGATCATTACAACCAGTAAAAGATGGAATCATTCGACTATTTCCTGATGTATGTATTAATATAGTCTTTAGTTTATACTGGAAAACATTTTTCTCATGCATTTGTTTTATTTAGCTCTGCAACATTGAAAGTATTGCGGCAAACGATGAAAGCATTCGAGAACGTTTAACACTCAGTCGAATGTGTATCGCTGTTACTTACTTACACGTCTCTCTTATAGAAGCACTCATTGAACAAATAGAATATGTATGTGTTGAAAATAATCAGAACTATATTTCTAAAATCAATTTTGTTTGCTTTGATGTGTAGGTATGCAAAAGTTCTAAATGGCATGCACGTCGTGTTGCACTTGAGTTTGTCCAACATATGATTTTCTTTAATCTGTTCAATGCTCGTCCTTTTGCATCACGTATACGTGAACTTGTTGTCAAATATCTCTTTGATGAACAATTAGAAGTGCGTACAGTCGCCTCTGTCACTCTAGCTGGCTTCTATCAATGTGGATATATTCAAGTCACCAAGGAAGATCTAGTAAAAATCTATTATCTTCAGTTTCTTGATTAATATTGTTTAATTAATAGGAATACTTTCGTTTGATGAGCAATACGAAATATTTCACCAAAGTCGATGGCAAGAAAGTGATATCAGCTGAACATATTGTCAAAAGACATGGTGGTAAGTATTTATGTGTTATAATTGATTTGGCAATCATGTTTGCTTTACATAGGTGTTCTTGGTCTGTGTGCGATGGTTCTTTCCAGTCCATACGATATTCCGATTCATGTTCCTGGTGCTTTGATGCTTCTTTGCGAACATTCCCACGATCCAAATCTAATTCGAGTAGACAGTTTTTATTTTGTAAAATCAAATAAGATTTGATTTTTCGTTTTAGAAATCAATTAAGAATGCTCTTTCAGAATTTCGTCGTACTCATCATGATTCATGGCATGAACATCGTGAAAAATTTACTGAAGATCAACTTGTCATTCTGGCTGATGTGCTGATTTCTCCTAATTATTATGCCTGATTCAGAACAGAATTGACATCTTCTAAGAATTATTGTCTTTCCTATATATAACATATTACATAAATGCTCACTTTTTTGTGTTGTATTTCTGACAAAAACATCATCATTTTCCATTTCTGCTTTATACTGTAAGCAAGAGTGATTGTGTTACAATAAAGGATGGATAAAAATATTTTCTCAGTGAGGTAGTACTATGGTTTCAAATAGTATCTATAACAAATTTTATATTAAATTTATGTGCGTTAAAAACAGGATTTTTCAATACCAAATCATAAGGGTTATGGAAACTTTTCAATAGTGAACTTAAAGAATTTCCAGAAACTTTACTATATGTCGATGTAGAAAGTCACCTTCGTAGAATAATCCAAACTGGATCTAATTCAAAAGGATGACTATCACAAAAGACTTCTTATTTTTTAAAGTTCAATGAATATAACCAGTATTTAGTGCGACAACAATTAACATGCTTTACAACACGAAGACGTTAAAGATAGGAACAAAAGAGTTTCATATAACTCAATGTGCATTTCTATGTTTTTCAAAACATCTGAAATGTACTTTTTTTACTGTTTCGTCATGATAACGTTCATATTCTGCCTGTGCCAGGATTTTTTTGTCGACTTCATTTTTGATTATTGTTCATATATGTTTAGTTACATTTAGATCAGGTGAATTCTCAAGCCAGGTATTAATTCAAAAAAAATTGATGTTGTTGTCTTGAAACAATAATTGAGTTATTTTCTCTCTCATGCATAGTGTTTCGTCATGAACAAATATCACTTATGATTGTATTACGGAAATACTGACAGAACTAAGATTTGCTTCTATCTTTAATACCAGAGGCAATTTTTTTGCAGTAAAAATGACAAATATGTAAGAAGAGGGGAAGACATGTGAGAGGAGGCAAAAGATATGTGAATGGGATGTGAATGAAACCAAACAAACATGAGAGAAAAGGATGTATCATGGCCAATGGCCATGACACCACGTATTCCTGTGAAAGTAACTCCTCTTAACGACTGTGAACCCGCAAAGTTTCACGTATAACGGTATAAAATGAAGTTTTTATTTGCATCGAGCTCTTCAAATCTCTATTCGAAACTACATCGATAATGTTGACCACATCAATTTACATTAAATAGTCCACTCTTGGGATGTCTTCTATTGGCTATTCGTCACTGTTTTTCACTTGACGATAACACTCGATTAAAGCCGTTTGAATTAGTAGGAACTCCTTTCAACATGCATTTTTGCGTCTTTCTCAATCGTCTCTGACATCTTCGTCAGTCGGTTTCTTTGTAGAATTAGGCAAAATTAAGCTCAAACGATCATTTTCCATTCGATCTACTAAATTTTGATTATTGGCACACTATTGTATGACAATTACTCAAAATCAACTAAAGTGAGAGAGGGGCACCATTGATAATGAATATTTTCTGTGATGTCCTAACCAATCAACGGGCATTCGACCAATTTACTCAACTCTTTCCAGGAGGATGACAATCAAAATTTGCTTTTGTTGAATATTGGCAAATATCCGTGTTCCTGCAAATACAATCAAGATGAAATACAGTTGCATGGTACACACGCTATCAATAATATTAGTAGTTACCGAAATTTGTCAACTGTATTTGTTACTTGTGCTAATGATGGGCAGCTAGACTTTATTATGGCATGTGAAATGGAAAGTGATTAGATAGCATGAAATTTTCTCGACTATTGTTTACGTCTCATCAAAATCTGTACCGATAGTGAATGATGTAAAACTGAAACAGCTCTAGACCAATTGCTCAAAATAGTCGAATCGTAATAAGTATTGTAATCGAAAGAGCACACAAAAATGAGTCCAGAGACAGTCTAAACCCGATAAAAATGATGGATTTTCAATTATAATAATGAAAATTTCTTACCGAGAAATAATTATCCATATTCGATTTATTTATCTTCAATTCTATTTTCTAGACTAAAGTTTGATAAGTGTGCTAGATTACAGCTTTGTAAGATAACATAATCGCTATTATTGTGTTAGCATTTGAACTTTACGAACATTCCTATAGATGAAATTGAGATGTGTGCGTGTATGTTCGTCACATGTTCTTTTATTATCTATTTAAATGATGAAAAACATATACATATATAGGTAAACAAGAAGAAAGAAAAGAAAGAGAACAGAGACAAAATATATGCTACAACATTTATTATGAAATAAATAAAGATATGGAGATAACAGAAATGGATAATATCGTAACAAAAAAATAATTGAGAAGTTTTAATGTAGGCGTGTGTCGAGTCCAAACTTCTTGAATTTGAGCATTCTCGGGAATCATTCACTCAGAAAAAAATTAAAATATTGGAAGATGATTTTATGACAATTTCTACAACTTTAGATTAGTTATCTGGGAATAGTGCTAATCTTTGGTACGACGATCTAAGGACATTGCTGATAAATTTCTCAGTTTACCTTTCCATAGTCCTAGTAGCTTTTTGCAGCTATTTCGAGGTCCTATTAATAATTGGTGTGAAGTTCGCTCGAGGTAGTACTAGTAACGTTTCATGGTCTATCTCGATTACTATTAATGACTTTTTCATGGTTATCTGGAAACCTTCTAAGCACTAGCTTGTTGTACTACCAATGACTTTTTAAGAGCGACTCCTATATTTTCGGAAGATAAACCACGTCACGGTTGGCACGACTAAAATGTTTTGAACACACTTTTTATTAAAGAGATATGACAGCGAACAAAGGAAAGACATATTATTCAAGAATATTATGATAAAGGTTGTGTCAAAAGTGGCTCCATCACTTTTATAGTGCTTTCTACCTTTGTTCGATTTGATTGAACAGGCAAGTGTTTTGATACATGCATAATCAGTTGTATTCTGATTCCGATTCAAGAACATTTAATAAATTCTCCTAAACGGTGTATCTTTATCATTAACATCACATAATTCATATCTTCTAGTCATGCAAGCTCCTCCTATTTCCTTCTAAAAGAAGATGCTTGACACTAATAATAATGGCTCAATTGTGATTCACTTGATTCGTAATGAATAAAGTTTATGAATGTGACAAGAGCTTTTTGTTTTGTATTTGGTTGTTAATGAATAAGTACTTTCCTTTTTCCCAATACACAAGCACAAATAAATAAACTCTACTTTGAGTACGGAAGAAAAAATCAACAAAAGTATTCTCAAATAACTGTAATTTAATGCATTCTAGGTCATGAAAAGTAATTCATTTGTTTTTCTTTGTTACCTTTTCTGGATAAACAATTAAACGGAAAGAATTGTTTGCTTATATTAATAAGAAATAGTTCTTCGAAAATTGACGTTTTACTTGTTCATAGCTACTTCATTACAAGTGTCATGGTGTATACAATGTTTTTCTTTCAATTGTATTAAGAAAAAAATAGTGAGAGAGAATGCTTAGAGCGTTCATGATTTAAAACTGTTTTAATTCTTTACTCAGATCAATGAAGTAAACATAGATAAACATTCTATTTCAATTTTCAAAAATCTTACGAAAGATAGGTCTGTCCTCTATCGAATCCATGCAAATTTTTCATTTCAGAAAGAAATCATATCAATGTCAACAACAATCGCACACGTATCGATCACACTACCTCCAGAACCCATGACAATCAAAGATAGAGAAACCCAATCTCGTCGTCGTTCGATTATTCAAGAATTCTTTATGAATACATCGGCACATGCTCTTCCAGGAATTGCTCGAAGCGAAAGTCTCCATAATCGTGTCTTTTGGTCAATTTCCTTTATCAGTTTTACTGGTATCATGATCTACTTTGTTGTGAAAGCTATTACGGCCTATTTCGAGTATCCAACACAGTTTGATATATCCTTTGCCGAAGAATGGCCACAATATTTTCCAGCATTTAGTCTTTGTAATGCATCACCACTTAGCTTAGATCGATTTCTTCAACCTTTCTTAGATTATACCAAAACATTGAATGTGTCCATTTCAAATGATACGACAACTTGGTCATCAGGGTACGCTATTTATATTCGAAATTTTGTTATAGAGAAACTCAATCGAAACGAATCCTTGGTACCATTTTATTCTCCATTTTCTTCGGTTTTATATTCATGTACCTTCAATTCTGTACCGTGCTCAGAAGCTAATTTTACTTCATTTGTATCGTCATCCATGGGTATTTGCTACACTTTCAATGCTAAATTGAAAAATAATTATAATGATATCGTACGCTATGCAAATCAACATGGTGGTGAAGGCATACTTGATTTGGGTCTCTATATTCATAGCCACCAAGCTGTTCCTTATATTCGAGATGGTAAGAATAAACAAACATTGACAGAATCAAGTCTTTCGATATGGGAGAGAGTCTGGTAGACTAGCACCCTCACTTATTTCACATGTGTCTGCACAAATTTTCTGGTCAGCTATCTGCCAAATATTTCGGACAACTTTTGGCTTTCCGCACGTTTAGCAGACAGCATCAGATAGTATAGATTGGACAAAGCTTACAGACAATCTGTAGCTTCTGTTACATATAGCAGATTTGGTAGTTTTCTTGCGGTTTCTGTTAAGTTCTACAGATAGTCTGTGACTTCTGCCAGATTAGTAGGTAGTTTAACTCTAGAAAATCTTGCATACATTCTGATGCTTTGATCAACTTTACAGATATAACAGAATTTGCATCGAATATGAAATCAAGTTTTAGTGAGTTTTACTTTTTGTAGCAGTACGTTGAGTTGCCTTTCTGTGAAAGTGAATCACGACCGAATGTAATTTTTAAACTTAACCGTGAAAATCGTTTCACTAATGGCTAATCATTCTAAATGTAACCGTCTTCGGCGGCAATACATATTGAAAAAACATTTCTGCACTGAATATGCAAAGACTTTTTTCCAAAAACTTGTAAATAAAATCATGAGATTTGCAATATTCATGTTTGGCAAAATATTATATCTCCAGCAAAAAGAATTTCGTACAATTTTCAAATTGATAAAAATTTTATATTGTCTCTGCCTAAAATACTTTCTTTCTGATTTAACTTTTTAACCACGTCTATGCAAAATATTTGATGCTGTCTGCGAAAACAATTTAGCCTGTTTCACTTCGGAAAATAATCGAAAACCTTGAGCAGAATCATCGAATGTCTTTTACTTTGATACAGGAAGTGGGGTGGTATCCCTAGTACATGATAATACACAAGTACCGTTGGTTGAAACAGCTGGCATTCACTTAGCAACGGGAAGAAAACACAAATTAGGATACAGAAAGAAAGTAATTCTCTTTCAACCTAGTCCGTATACAAAATGTACGAACAAAATTTCGCCTTCAATGGAGGCCATGTTCGAATATTATAATGGCGCTGACTATGAATATTCTGCAACTATTTGCCTTCAACTTTGTCGACAAACCTTTATGTAATATGAGAAAGAAAATGAATCAATATTTGTATCTATTTAAATTTTCTTATAGATATGAACAGTGTGGTTGTATCAATCCTCAACTAGCGACTTTTCGTTCGGTTATCAATAGGACTACAAATCAAGTTTTTATAGCGCGTCTCTGCGATCGAAATAATTCCTGCTATGGTAAAGCAGTAGACCAATTGCTAAACTCACCTGCTCTCTTAGACACTTACTGTTCAAATTGTTCAGAACAGTGTTCAATAACGGATTTCATCATTCAAACATCTTCTTTAACAGCACCAGTTCAATGGCAAAGGAATAGCATTAAAAGGTTTGTCGAGAACTCAGCAGTTCCATTACCTGTAGATTGGTCGACGGCATGGTCTACATATATTACAGAGAGTTATGTATCCATCAGTATTGTACGAGAAATTACTATTGTTGAAAATAACACACAAATAGCAACCATTGGTTTGGTTGATGTTCTTTCAAATATTGGAGGTCAAACTGGTTTGTGGATTGGTATCAGTTTCCTCTCAATAATGGAACTGATTGAAATGTTGTATCGACTACTTCGATACGAATATCATAACATTCGTTTGGCAATCCAAAGAAAAAAAGCAGTATCATCGTAATAAATTTCATTGATAGCTTTTTATATTAATTCTTTGATTACGGGACACACATATATGCGTATTGAACTTTTGCACATATTATCGTTATTATACTATGATTTAGACTCTATCGAAAAGACTTCTCTCTCTCTGTCTCTTATATTGATACTATTATTGTGTTATCATTCTGTATAGCTTGTGTGTATTTATGTGCTCTCTCTTGCATTCCAACACGATTGCTTCTCACATTCTGCTTCATTCTGATATATTTTGATGCATTGTCTTTCTTTTCTTTTTCAACGCGTTCTCTCGCATATAACTGTCGACTATAAACAAGAGGTAACTTGTATCTTTCGATAAATGTTCTCACAAAACCAAAATAAATTCTTAGTATTCTACGTGTGTCTTCCCACGTAAGCAATTTATTATTCATATCTATTACGTAAAAGTTTTCGCTGAATATAGCAACGTTTACAAATGATGATTCTTATGAAACTCAAATAGATAGCGAATCTGATGATGACTCTGAAATAGAAATTGCTAAAGTTTATTCATCAAATGTCAATAGTGGCGAGTCAGATGACGACCTAATACCAAAAGAACATTCTATACATCGAAACTGGAGTAAAACTGCTTTCAAGCCGCATTTCTTCCATTTCAATAAACAAAACTCTGGTGTGTCGTCTAACGTAAGTGCGATGACGAGCGATACTCCTTTTGATTTTTTCGAATTTTTTTTTGTCGAAAAAAGGATTGATATAATAGTCGAAGAAACGAACAAGTATTAGGACTTTTCTACTAATGATGTGATACGTAATACAGTTTCGCATTTAGCAAAATGGATATCAACAAATCGCTCTGAAATATACCTGTTTCTAGCTACATTTATGCTAATGTCTGTTACTAGAAAAATAAAATCCTCAACTACTGATCTGATGATTGCCACGCCGATGTTTAGACAAATATATTCGAGAGACAGATTTATTATACTCTTAAAATAATTGCATTTCATCGATAACTCAAATCAGGTGGACAGCGATAGATTGTATAAGATTGAACCAGTGATAAATGAGCTGCGGAAGAAGTTTAGATCACTTACTATCCCGTACAAAAATTTATGTATAGACAAAAGCCTCGTTCTTTAGAAGGACCGTTTAGTCTTCATACAATTTTTACCAACTAAACGCTATCGAGTTGGCATCAAAGTGTTCGCTATCTTTGACTGTCAAACAAGAGTAGTATTGAATTTCATTTATACACTGGTTATTCTAAGGAAATCGAGCTGAATCAAAATTTGGGCAAATCTGGTTCTGTAGTAATGGCTTTGATGAAGCCGTTTTTGAATAAAGAACACTCACTTTTTCTCAATAGCTGGTATACTAGTCCTCTCCTATTCGAAAAGTTATATAAATTCAAAACCGATGCATGTAGAACTGTGCACAAAAGCCATCTAGATTCAGTCAAGTTCAGTCAACTGGCAAAAGGTGATTTTGACAATGAAAATACTAACATTCTTATGGCTTTGAAATGGTAAGACAAACAAAAAATCATTATGTTGTCTACCATTTATAGACCGAGGATAAAACATGGGGTCAGTTGACAAAACTGATATGCAGATCAATTTTTTAGCAAGTATACGAAAAAGCATTAAGTAGTACAAGAGATTTTTCTTTTATCTGATGAATTTATCAATATTAAACGCTTATATGCTATTCAAAGTGAAGCATAAAAACCTATTCAATTTAGCAATTTTCGAATTGAATTGATTCGACAACTGATTGAGAGACATTCTCAACCCAAAAAACTAATTGGCGATCCAACTATCGGAGATAATCCTATACGTTTTAGTGCACGTCATTTTTCATCTCTAGTTTCACCATCAGTAACAGGGAAACTGCCACGAAGATCGAATATAGTTTGTAGTCATACGAGCAGATGCGATAGAAAGCGTATCGATACACGTTATCAGTGTGATATTTGTAACGTTGGACTTTGTTTTGTAGGTTGTTTTGAAACATTTCTGAATTCTTCTATATACTAATAAAGTTTATTTTAGATTCTTTCGGCCCGAAAAAACAGAAAATTCAACTTAACCAAAACCCCGTGATCTGAGTGTTAAAGTAATAAATGTAGTATATGTGCCAGATCGATGTGTAAGAGTGACACAAC
This sequence comes from Macrotrachela quadricornifera, assembly GCA_022393335.1. Classification (NCBI taxonomy): domain Eukaryota; kingdom Metazoa; phylum Rotifera; class Eurotatoria; order Philodinida; family Philodinidae; genus Macrotrachela; species Macrotrachela quadricornifera. The sequence continues at coordinate 13,152 of JAJEKB010020175.1, forward strand.
AGCAGCGGCAAACTTCATAGTTGAATTCAACTATTCGATTGTACAAACTTTTTTTCACACCGTAGAGGATTTTTCGAATACTTGACTTCAAGCTTTAAATATTACATATACAGATAGCGACGATATTTTCTAGACTCATTCTAAATCTTTACCAAGTGTATGCTTTGAAACGAATGCATTTATTGTTACAATATTCCACTTACTACAAAATCAATCTGTGGTTAACTTGGATCAAAGCTCTGATTGGAATTGAATGGGATAGAAAAACTATCCCATGGAATTTATAGATCATCCCTCTAATTCTATCGATTTCGTGTAACAAATAGTCTGTTCAAAACGTTTTTCGAAGGTTGAATCAATTTCTACAATTTTCTTATTCAATCATCTCAGTTTCCGTCTAATTGCTCATATTTAGACGAAAGACTGTCACAAAACACATTTTTTGTTCTGTCCTGCTTATGAGGCATCTGATAGATCTTAGTAAGAGACCAATGAATTTCGAGTCTCAATTAACCACAAACATTTGAAACAATAGAAACTTGTTCTATAGAATAGTAATATGATGATAGTAACATTTTTTTCTGCGTCTTACCACTAAAAAATACTACGTTTACAATACAAGATTTTTGCGAGAAAAGAGATTTATTTATAAAAATTTCATCAGAGCAGATAAACTTTGCTTTGTCCTGCTCGGAAAATATGATTAAAAAAGTTTGATTCTCTACTCTGATGATAATCTCCGGTAAAAACCAATTTATTGGACATTTAGTTTTTTATAATATCTGTATGTATCCCACGAGTTTCACCAAGAACGAAATTGTGCATCTAAAATATACGAAACTTTGAAAACTTCAATGAATATAATGTAAACTATTTAAATTTATCTGAGTTTATTAGATTTCGCCTGAATCTAGACTTTAATTATTTTCTTAGGTTGTTCAAAATTACACCGAATTCTTACATACAACAGTGTAGGCTAGTAGATTTCCTAAGATCTTTGTAAATTTTTTTTGTATCTGTAATATTTAGAATTTATGAGAATCTATTGACTTCAATTCATATACTTTATAATACAAAACTGTGTTGAATACCACTATCAATGAAACGATAAGATCAATAATAATAGTAAAATAAAGTTAATTACTTAGAGCTTCTTTGAAATGACTTTTTGGAACTTTATCTCAACCGGAAAATGTAGAAACGGATAAAAGAAATTCCATAGGATAAGAAAGTCTTTCCAATTCGCTCGAAACTCTGATATGGCTTTTCAAGAAACCTAGTGACACTTTCGAAGACTTATTAGACAGTGAGAAGTCAGGCAGGCGTATGTAAAATCATTTTTTTCCACAATCTAACTGTTTGCGTAGACACATATAGGTGTTATATGTTATTTCCTAAAATAGCGATTCTTGAAGTCTATAGAGCCCAAGAAAAAAGCTTGCCAAGACTTGGGACCAGAAATCAGTATAAAACAACAAAGTCAAGCCCTAGAGCACTATAATGTAATATTCTACAAGCAGAAATATCGTAAAAAACTTGCTCACCTATAGACTTTATCGTAAAAAATTATCGTAATCCAATTTAAGACAGAGTAGAAAACTAGGAATCTCTATGTCGAATCCTATCCGAAAACTTACCGTTCCGTATGTTAAAAAATCCTACGATTGGATCACGTCTGATCGAGCGCATATTTTTACGAGATACTCCTGAACACATAACCTAACTATGGTAGTAGCACCAACTCATGAAACGTTTCCTAGATTGTCTTGCATGGTACTCAAAAACCCTCACCCTCAAGGCGGAAATTTGGTTTTCGACATGTGTCTTAGACTTTGAAGGAAAACTAAGGTGATATTCGGAATCAGCGCATCAAACTATGTCAAATGACATGTAGCTCAACATATTTTTCTTTTAAACGATTTTCTAAGCGGTATACTGTCATTTCTAGTCCAATGAAAGACATTCTTAAACAAAAAAGCTGCATGTCCGCCTGCTTATATGAAAGCTCCCCACTATGTATTAGTCTAATCGTATGCAGAGAGTTATTAGTGAGTGTATCTAAATGAATCTAAAGTACAAAGCTGGACTTAGTACTTGCACTCGAGAAGAAATATATTTGTTCAGCCCTGCTTTTCTAAACTAGTCACTTAGAAACAGAGGTGTCCACAGGACAGGGCGGCCCTGTCCTGCCCTGCTGCCCTGTCCTGCCCTGACGCAGGGCAGGGCAATATTTTTTTTTTCAGCCTTGCCCTGTAAACTTGCAGGGCAGGGAGGACAGGGTTGCAGGACAGGGCAGGGCAACCAATTTTGCCCTGCTATTTTCGTATATTTTTTGACAAAAAAAATTGTTTTAAAATGTAAAAGAGCTGAGCTATGAGTAATGCTGCGACCAATTTTTATACGCAGCTCTTTTCTTGTACCAATAAGTTCAGCTGAAACGGAAACGATGAGAAAAATAAAAACAATGAATAACAGAAATACAACTATCCAGCTTTCGTTCTTTTTTTTCACGTATTCAAAGAACGAAAAAAAACTGGTTGTTATCATCGATAACTTTGACCAAATCATAATACTACTTCTGTTTTTCTTTCTTTCTTTTTCTTCTTTTCTCTTCTTTCACCTTTTAATAGCTACCACGATGTATTCGCTTACTTCTAATATATCATTAATTATTCAGTATGCCTCGAATATGTCCTTTTACATGTATTCATGTATGCTTCCTCTCTTCTTTTCTTCATACTATCTTCTCCCCCTATTTGTTGTTGTATTAAACATATCCCTGGTAGTATGCACCCCCGTATTTCTACTAGTATATATACAAAAGTTTTAGTATGAATAAAGTATGCAATTATCTACACGACCACATTACGGATTTAATATCAATGACTTCTTATTCAACTGATTCATCTGGTCTTGTTAATTCATCTTCATCTGTTGTTGCAAATGATTCTGTTCCTCCATCTTGTTTGTTAGCCAATTCTCCGATTTCTCACTCTTCTATTGAAATTTCATACAATCCTGATCAATTAAAATTTCTTTTACAATCACAAAAGCACAAGTATTGTGTGCTGACCAGTGAGTCATCAAAGGATTCAGCACCATTTTGGCGTTCATTTGGCTATCCAGCAATACTGAATAAACATGATCAATGGGAAAAAATTTCCGGATTTATTAGTTGTATTAAATGTTATAAGACTCAAACTTATGGACCAAATAGTGGGACTAAACGATTTAATGAACATGCAAATAAATGTGTTCCAATTGTATCATCATCTATTGATATAGATGGTGTCGATGTTGCTACAACAACAAAACAAGCAACATTAAATCAGCTAGGATTTAAACGGCAAGTGAATTTAACAGCTGATCAACAAAATCACATGAATAATCTCTATGCTAAATGGATATGTAGTGATTTACGACCATTATCTATATTGGAAGATGGTGGATTCAAACATATAGCTCAATCATTCATTAAAATCGGTCTGATACTCTTGTTTCTTAAACTTTCTTACTTTTGTACGCTCTTCCTTTTAGGTGCAAACCATGGATTAGTTGATGCTAGTACTATACTGAGAAGTCGTCAAACAATTGCGCGTATAATTGCAGATTTAGCCACAAAATATCGTCTTGATTTACAACAAGAATTATTAGAACCATTACAAGCTAAGTCAATTACAATAATTCCAGATTTCTGGACTGATAAGCACAAGCAGCAATCTTATTTAGGCGTAAATATAACATTTGTAAATTTAAAATTTGAATTTAAAACAATTGATTTATTTTGTCGACCATTTGTTGGAATAAAGTCGCATCACCTAGTACTTGAAGTGAGTCAGGTTTTTTTTAAAGGAGAAGATTGCCTTGTTTAACATTTTTCTTTTATTTACAAGCTGTTTTCTTTTTTTAAGGCTCTTCATCGACACTTAGCTGACTTTGGCATCCCTGATTTAACAAGTGTGAATATCATGTCTGATAGGGGCTCAAATTTTGTGAAGGCATTCAGTGATTACAATCCAATGTTTTGTTTCGGTCACCGGCTCAATAATGTCTTGAAAGTCGGCTTCTTTCAACAACCAAAGAAGAAACTGAAGGGTAAGTTTTCATCAAACGATTTTAATTCTATCAATTCATAACTTTTAAAATGTTTAGTGACATTGACTGAAGAATTATCCAGTGATTCTGATTCAAACACATCGGAAATTGAAGATAACGAGAATATTGATGAAAAAAAAACTACACATACAGCAATTACAGTGAAAAATAAAAACAAGGTATTAGCGCACAAAATGGTAGTCGATGACGTTCCTACAAAGGCGAAAGAAGTTCTTTTAACCCTAAAATTATGTAAAAAACTAGTTAAATATGTTAAACAGGTAAAATAAGGCATTCTCAAGTGCTATAGTGATACTTTCTATATTTGTTTTACTTTTCCTGATTTTAGTCTGGTCTGAATCGCGATATAAAAGCTGCCGGTGGAACAACATTACATCAGTCCTCTATCGTACGTTGGCTATCGATGTCGGACCTGCTGGAATCCATCTTAAAATCATACAAAATTACAAAAAAGCTTTTGGCTGCAAAACAACAACAGAGAAGGATAATTGATATTAATGAAACATGTGTTAAACAACTGGTGTTTTTATTAAAACCGTTCAAACATGTAATAAGTCTTATTCAAAGTGGTAGCGGTCCATCACTTTATCTTGTTTCGATGTGTCTTGCAACATTGAAAGATAGTTTAAGTTCTTTTCAATCATTGATAGCTTATTGTGTTAATCACTGTGGTACTCGTCAAGAAAGACATAATACAGAAGATTCTGATGATGATTGCGTCGATGATGAATTAGAAGGTAAATACTTTTAAAAAGATTTTCATTTTTTTTCAAGAGAATTTTCTTTTTCTTTTATTTTAGGGATAGCGTGGTTTAGAGAGCGTTTGTTAACTTTACTTAATCAAATGATTTTATTAGATCTTCGTCATATTTCGGCCACGTTATTACATCCTCGGTACCGGTCATTGAAGACAGTGCCTGAGAATGTTAAACAGCAAAGCTACAAATACGTACGCCGACAAATTAAACTACTGCGCGATCAAGCAGAAGCAGATGAACAATTTCAAAAAGAAATAATTGAACTTCCGAAAAAGAAGTTCAAAAATGATCAACCACTTTTTAGCAGGTTTGAATCAGGTAATGTTGAAGAAAAACCAAACAAAAGAGAAGATTCCGGTGAAGAAAGTGATGAGTACCAATATGATATCAGAAAAGCAGATGAATTAGATCGTTATCTTCTATTAGAATATGATAAAAGTAAAGAATTAATTGATCCACTAAAGTTTTGGGCAATACATGAAAACAATTTTCCATTTTTATGCCAGTACGCGCGTTCATTGCATTCAATTCCTGCAACCACTGGCTGTATAGAACGAGAATTCTCGACAGCCGGTTGGATTATAAATGAACGTCGTACTAGTTTGAAACCAGAACACGTGGACAACATATTATTAGTCAGATCAGTTCAAAAATACAAGCAATGAACGATGATATAACCGGTTTTTTTTCTCATTTTTGTTACATTAACTATGTTTCTTTTGTTAATCTCTTCATTCTTTTGTATTACACTTTATTATGTACTGAACCATTAGTAGTGAAGCTTAATTTTTTGTATGTATATTATCTTTCTCTTTGTAATAATGTCGAATGCACACTATTGATGTTGTTGATGTGTTTCATCTTTTGTGAAATTATCATTATATTCAATGCTTTAAATAAACTTAATAGCAGCTAATATTTTACGAGGCTTTATTGATAGAATTTAATTATATAAAAAAAATTTTTCTAAAGGTAGACATGTTCACCATTTCGATAGTATTATCTAGGCTATAAAAATAGTTTTGCAATTTAAAATACAATATGTTGCACGAATTTTAAAAATAACATTTGATTAACATGTTTTCATTCTTTAACATAAGAAATTGTTTATTTGTACAGTTCACACCAATAGTATAGAACCGTTGAAACCTCCATTATGAATGAATATTGTTATGTATTGTACATAGGAATATTGATTTATTAATGGAGGTTTCAATAGTGCTATCCTATTAGTGTGAAATATGCAAATAAACAGCCTTGATCTGTATATAATAATATTTATTTATAATAAAAGTTTTAATAGTTTTATCCTATCGGTGTAAAATATACAAATAAATAATTTCTTATTTACATCATAGAATTAAAACATATGTTAATCAACTGTTATTCTTAGAGATTTGCGAAATATATTGTATTTTAAATTGCAAAATATTCCTGTATAACCTTGATAATGCTATTGAAATAGAAAAATATATCTATCATAAAACGAAATTTTTTACTGTATAATTAAATTTCATTAATAAAATATTGGCAAATATTAGCTGGTGCTAGGAATATAGTGTTACTTAACAAAAGATTATTGATGAATCACATTAACCAGTCTATTTCTTTATATTAATGTGAAAAGAATGTTGAAAGCTCGGTATGGCATAACTGCACAAAAAATTGCATTTTTTAAAACTAATCTGTGATAAAAGTTTTTTCTTGCCCTGCAGGGCGCCCTGCCCTGCCCTGTCCTGCAAGCAGGGCAGGGCAGGGCCAAAACTATTTGATGAGTCATTTTTTCATCAGGACAGGGCAAGGAGGGGCGGGCGGCAGGGCAGGGCAGGGCAAAAAAAAGTGCCCTGTGGCCACCTCTGCTTAGAAATCAAAAGAAAACCAGATTTCGACAAAGTTTTAGTGTCAAACACAGAGTTGCCAGATGTAAAAATCAAAAATTCCAAAAAATTTGAAATTTATGTTTTTGAAATTTGGGAAAAATTCAGACAGATTATCATGTTTATCTCCATAGAATACTATGGCATGAAAAAAAAAAGAAAATAAATATCAAAATATAATTAACTTGAAATCAGAACTCGTAAACTGTATATATTCATACTGTAAAAAAAACCGTATAATAATAATCCGTTAAAGAATATTTAATAAGTTGCACTTTCACAAATCCTTTGATGGCCGACTTTTCACAAGAATAAAAAATAAAATTTTATTGTCAAAATTCATAATATTTTGAATATTATTTAAGATCATAAATATTCTGTTGAATCTTAGTTCGAAGATATACATAGTTTATTTTTGATTAACAAAGACAAAAAGAATATGCAAAATCTCCAGCATAGACGACTTAATCAAGAGAAAAAATCATAATGCCCAGTCAGCTCATAACAATACAAATTCTTATCATGTCCTTAGTAATTTGATTCTTTTTCCAAACACTATATTTTCTATACTATCAATGTACCCATTTATTATACGCCTATAGAATATTATGTAACGATAGATAAATTGAATAATTCTAAATGAATTATTGTTGCTGTGATGCGCGTAATGGCTTAGCATCTATACTTCAAGATAGTATGTATATCCTGGTATCTTGTGTAGAGCGTTAGTGGATCATACCGTTACCAGTCACACGTATGCTTAGACACAAAACATACGAAAAAATCCAGTTTTAATATGATTAAGGACGTTTTTTTTTTAAGTAAATTTTGAAACCGTATATCTACGGAGTTCATCACCAACATGGAGAAAAGAATTGAACCAACAATAAGAGATTTTATCTGATTGGATAATAAATATTTTATTTGGTTTTTATGACAATATTCAACGTTGATCAATATGTATATCAGAACAAAATTTCCTATCAATGAATTTATATTCATTAATAATTTTTTGCGTTTCATCAAACATAAAGGTTAAAAAGAAACAGCCGAATCTAGTCAAGTTTTCTGTAGAATAAATGTTCTTTCTCAATTATGATCATACGTGATATTTAAAAATAACTGATCAATATAGAAAAAAATTATCTATCCAAAAATAGGCATACGTTTCATCGGTTTTAATCGATATTTTCCTACAATTCTTCCGATACTATGAAAACAAATTTCTTTCTATTTCAAAGCAACATAAGTTTGAACTCAAATTTCATAAAGTTCAATCAAATATTTGACTATCAACGAAGTTAAGACAATAAGAAAAAAATATTGTTTAGAGAGTGGATATTTCCTTTATCAAGCATAGCGATCACATTAGAAAAGAATAATCACAAAGTCAATAAAGAAAAAGAAATTAAGATGAAGATGATACATTTCGTTACATACAAGTTATTCTAAATCATTCAAAAATTTCAAATAGTTGAACGTAAATGTATTTTTATTCCAAAGAGAGTCGGGTTAGTCATTTAGTCTTGAGCATATTGAGAAGTATCATACGATTGTTAGAGATGGATCGAAAATACTCGAAAGATTAAAGTTAATGGTATAATAAAATTATGTAGAAATACTTTCTTTGATCCATCTCCGTACCAAAGACAATGAAATCAATAATAAAGTAGATCAATGATCAAAAATATGCATCATATAATATTCATAATTATTGTTCAATATACAAAAGAGAAAATTATCAAATTCTTCACGCTCATTCGATAAATTACTAATGAATAACTTAAAACAATAAACCTATTTGACACGCTCCGCTTCTTTATTTGAAAGACATTTTATCACTTAACGATAAACATCATCGAAAAAGCTGTTGTGCGGTTAATTGACCAAATTGTTCAAGCGCAGAATGGTGTATATATTAAAACGAAAAGAGCAAAAAAGACGATAGTTTATATACTTGAATTTAACGTAATATCTATTGACTTTTACATACAAACGATGGCAAAATTTGGCCTAACAAATATTTCTTCAATGAGAAGTCGAACGGATCTATTGCCCAGGAAAGCTGTTGATCGACAATCTGTATCGGCTCCATCAACAACAAAATTGAATCGGCGAGTAGGCAACTTGAGTACTTTCTTGCGCTCGAACACTGATACCGAATCTAGTACCGATCTAGCTCATAATATGCGGCGAACATCTGTTGTCTGGCAAACCATGTCTCAACATTTAACTCTTCAACTTGAGCAATGGCGTCGATCTCAAATTACAAATCGTTGTTATCGACCAAAATCAGCACCAGAAGAAAAGAAAGATAACGTCACCATTCTCACTAATGAACGGTATGATTCAAAAGTACCATCGATCATAATCCAAGATCACTATGATCATCATTTAGATGTAGACTTTGAAGAGCTCAGCAAAGATAAATCCTTGCTGAAAACCGATGTACATATTGTACCACTGGAGAAATTGGCTGAACGATTCAATTGTAACTTGATACACGGCTTGACAGACGAGATCGTGACAGATCATCGTAATAAATTTGGACAGAACAAGCTCACGCCACCACCAAAATCGAGTTTATTATGGATGTTTATCAAACAGATTCTTATCGGTTTCAATGGAATACTTTGGATTGCGACTCTCTTTGCCTTTCTTAGTTATGTAAGTTAGTTTCATTTTGTTTAATTATTTGAAAAAAAAACATTCCATGATTTGCTTTATGAAAAGAATTTTTTTTTAGAAACCATTCGGTGGACCAAATCCTGATCCATCTAATTTGGGTTTGGGTGTTGTATTAGTTCTTGTTGTATTTTTCAATGCTATGTTCAACTTCTATCAAGAAATCAAGTCAATGAAAATTGTTGCTTCCTTTTCAAATATGCAACCGACAATTACTACTGTTAGACGAAACGGTTTAGAAATGCAGATTAATGCAGAAGAATTAGTTCCAGGTGATCTTGTTCGTATTCGTCTAGGTGAAAAAGTGCCAGCTGATTGTCGATTAATTTCATGTGATGATCTTCAAGTGAACAATTCGGATTTGACTGGTGAATCTGAGCCGATCAGTTGTACTGTTCAATGCACAAATTTAAACTTCATGGAATCAACTAATTTAATTTTCTATTCATCACTTATCGTTAAAGGTACAGCTGAAGCGATCGTTGTCAATATTGGTGATGCTACTGTACTGGGACAAGTTGGAAAAATGACACATGAAACTAATGAATCAAATATAACTGGACTTCATCGTGAAATAAATCGTTTTGTTCTGTTCGTTATTGTAGCAGCACTAACATCTGTTATTCTCATTTGGACTACATGGGCTGCTTGGCTCAATATCAAACAAAATGGATATATTACTTTTAATGGTATAAATAAAAAAAATCACTTTCATAAATTAATATTGACAAAATGATTGTTTTTAGGAAATATTGTGAATTCGATTGGCATGGTAGTTGCTTATATTCCTGAAGGTTTACCAGCGGCGGTCACTCTTGTCTTAACAATTGTTGCCAAACGAATGTACAAACAAAAAGTTTTAGTTAAAAATCTAGCCACAGTAGAAACGTTCAATTGTGTTTCGGTATGTTCTTTGTAAAACTATATTTTTATGACCTATTAATGTTTTGTTTTTATAAAAGATTATTGCTACGGACAAAACTGGTACATTAACCATGAATCAAATGTCAGTAGCAAACATGTTATGGGGAAATAAAGGAGAATATATAGTTTCCAGTCAAAATAACATGAAAGAAATATATAATTCGAATGCTATGAAAGATCTTCTTCTCGGAGCTTGTCTGTGCAATAATGCAACAAAACAATCATCGTCGATCGATGGTATCGAAAATCCAGTTCTGGAAATGTCGAATGATAATTTGACCTTATCGACGAGCAAAGTAATAGGAGATGCAGTGGACGTAGCATTATATCATTTATGTCAAGATAAATGCTCAATGAATGTTGAACAAATAAAAAAAACTAATCCACGTATTCATGTCATTCCATTTAACTCGAAGAACAAATTTATGATTACTGCTAATCTTCTTCATGATAGTAATGAAACGGTACTAATTACGTTGAAAGGTGCACTAGATTTTCTTCTGCCACGATGTTCAATGTATAAATCGGATGAAAGTGATGAAATATTATCGATTACTGATGAATTCAAACAGTCAATCCAACAACGACAAGAAACACTTGGAAAATCTGGCTATAGAGTTATTGTTATGTTACAACAGAAGATTAGCAAAAGTCAATATGACGATTACATACAAACATATAAGAAGAATAAAACACAACAACAAAAACAATCGGACGAATCTGATCTAAATGGATTGCCATCTAGTGATTATTGTTTTATTGGTAAGGAAAACAAATGACTATAACAAGTTATAAAAATGACACATTTTTTTAGGAATGTTTTCTTTACTTGATCCGGCTCGTGCGGAGGTACCCGATGCTGTTCTTAAAGCACGTCGTGCACAAATTCGTGTTGCTATGATTACTGGTGATCATCCGACGACTGCTGCAGCTATTGCCAAACAAGTCAACATTTTTTCTAAAGAAATCAGTATCAATCATGGTATTGATACATTGAAAATTGAACGAAATAATACAACGGGAGATACAGTTGCTTATCTAATGCGTAATACTAATACTTTACTTGAGAATCATGCTATCGGTGAATTAGCAACGAATATCGATATTAAAGGAATCCATTCCATTAGTACTACTCCAAAATCTTCGAATATTTTTAGACGTATCTGGTGTCAGATTCACTTCTATTTCTCCGATCCACATCAAACGAAAGATGTGAAAAGACTCGAACTGATTCCATACGGAGTTATTGTAGCAGGTGCCGATATTCCTTCGATGGATGTAAGTGAATAATACTAAAAATTAAATAAGATTGATTGTTGTAATTTAGGATTACATGTGGGATTGGGTTTTGTCTCATCAAGAACTTGTCTTTGCACGAACTTCACCAGAACAGAAATTACGCATTGTTATGGAATTATCCAAACGAGGTGAAGTTGTGGCAGTAACTGGAGATGGAACAAACGATGCACCAGCATTAAAACAAGCTGATTTGGGTGTGGCTATGGCTGCTGGAACAGATGTGGCCAAAGAAGCAGGTGATATGATTTTACTCGATAACAATTTTTCATCGATTATCAATGCGATTGAAATGGGTCGATTGCTCAATGATAATTTGAAAAAAGTGGCTATCTATCTTTTACCAGGAGGTAAAAATTCTAGATGAAGAATTTTTAAATGTACAAAGAATTATCTAACAACTTTTGTTAATTTTTTT
>JAJEKB010020178.1:0-23004 GCA_022393335.1 Macrotrachela quadricornifera
TTTGAGTCATAGGACTGAATCCTAAATATAATTTCTATTATAAAATAGTTTTGACGGTTTTCGATAAATAAAACGAGTATATAGTTGCGAAAAAACTTAAAAAATAATACTACGTGTCGGGCCGGGCCGGCCCGGAAAAATGAATGGCCCGCCCGAACCCGGCCTGACAAAAAGGGTGGCCCGCCCGGCCCGATAAAATATTTCATTGAGCTGGCCCGGGCCGGACCGGGCCGGGCATCGGGCCGGGCGGCCCGTTTCGAGCCCTGCTTTCTAGTACTTTGTTGTAGAGGATCCAGCATTTGTGTATGACGTTGTAAATATGCAACCATGGGGCTCATTAGACGCGTCGCAATTAGAGCTACAAAACGGTACAATTTATTTTTTAATTCCTCCTTTCTACCGTTACAAAGCAGAGAATACTTTGAAATTATGTGTCAACTTTTAAAAATTACCGAAAATATTCAAGTATTTCCTGTTTTCTCGCTGTAAAACGGAGGAATTAAAAAACAAATTGTACCGTTTTGTAGCTCTAGTTGCGATGCGTCTAATGAGTCCCATGGTTGCAAATTTATAACTTCATACATAAACACTAGATCTTCTACAATGAAGTACTTACTTCCCGTCTCTGCTTACCACTTACCGCTACTTCTACTTGCCAGGTAAGTGGTAAGCGTTTTGGTCATTGAAAATTCAACTGTATAACATTAATAAATGATTATTTTAATCATCAATTATGTGTTCTTGCATGATAACCCTCATCACTTACCACTTATCATTTATCGAGTAAATGGTAAGCGGTATCACTTACCACTTACCCGGTGATTGATAAGTGGTGCCAGTCACAAATGGTCATTAATAACTAATACCACTTACTAGTCATCAGGTATGTGGTAAGCGGTACTAGTTATCACTTACTAGTAGGTGGTAAGCGGTACTAGTTACAACTTACCAGTAAGTGCTAAGTGGTACTACTTACCATTTATCTGGGAAGTAGTAACTGATACCACTTACCACTTATTGGTAATAGTAACGGGAATACGACACCCCTACCTAGGACTAGGGGACTAATATGGAACTAACATGGGACTAGTGTGGGACAACATAGGGCTAGCATGAGACGACATGGGACCAGCGTGGGACAACACGGGACTATGGGAGTTTATAGGCCTTCCATAAAGTCTCATAGTCCTATGTTAGTCCCATGTTGGCTCATGTAGTTTAGAGCACTGCACCGGTACAATTTTTCGTATCTGTGCCCGGGTACAGGTACCCGACTCGCGGGCTACGGTGCTCTAGTTTGTGTCTCCACGCACCTTTAATATCGAAACCCGTATCTTACCCGTACCCGATTCGTACCCGTCAATTTTGTATTCAGATATGTATACTCGATCCGCGGGTTGCAGTACTCTAATGTAGTTTCAATAGCCGGTTAATATGAGCAGTCCTTTTAGTTCGGTTAGTCCCGTTGTCCGCGCAATTCAGTTTGAAATTGGTTGAAGTATTTTTTTGAATTCAATCTGAAATCAAATACACCATTGTATGGAGAAATGCATGAATAACAAATAGACAGACAAACATTCTTCTGTATATATAGAGTCACACTGAGAGTGAGAAAAATATATGGTAATAGTAGGATATAGCCTTTCTAAAACTCAAAGAAAAAAACTCTTCAGCATTTTTCAATAATTAGTCGAAAATGCAGTATGTCATAATCTGGGTGAAATTTTATGCGCCCACTCACAGTGTGGCGGAGGGATAGATCCGTCATGGCCTCCCCCGAGCAAAAGGGTATTTCTTGTAAAATTTCATTACATTATAAGGTGGGCACAATTTCACCCACTCACTCATAAGGGAGACTGAGTGACTCAATCATGATTTTTCTCTAAACGAAAGGGTATACCTTAGAAAATTTCACTGCATTTGCTCATAACTTATCAAAACACATAGCAAACAGGCAAATAGGCAAACTTTCTTCTTTATATATATACATGTATATGTATATGATTTAATGACAGACCGTAGAAAAAAATGTATACATAGGTAAGGTGTGAACTATACAAAATATTCGCAACATTTGTCTGGTTGGATAGACTGCTTCAACTTATCTAGAAAATACATGCTTTTTCAATTTTGAAAGCGATTTTTACTAAAAAAAATGTTTTTAACATTGAAGTTTCATAAAACAGCTGGTTTTGCTCGTTTTAGGCAGATAGCTCCGTAGTATAGCTTTTCTCATTCGCTTAAGCTTCTAATGATACTTCTTTCGATCCATCCCAGAAAAATAGCTATAAAAATGTATTTTAAATGGCTTTTTTATAGCTAATTTTCTGGAATTTCTAAAATCTAATATCTTTTATGACATAGATGTGAATGAGCTTGAGAAACAATGAAGGTTGTTTAGATGTCAAGATTTATTCACTCATTCTATTTCATTATAATCGTCATATATTCTGAAAGAAATTATGTCACCTTTTTCTTTTGAATGTTCTCTTCCTTAAGAAAGTTCAAATTTTCTATACCAATGGTTGAATATAGAGAAATATCAGAAAAATAGAATAGTATTTCAAGATTTTGATTATCAATAATTCACTTTTATGCAAAATAAAAGTCAAATTTGAAATCAACACACAAAAATCTATCAAAAATTTCATACATCAACAAAAAATAATTCTTAACAAAATATAGTCTATGGAGAATCAAAGGAAAAAACAATCAGGAGAGCACAGGTAAACTTTTTCCAAGAATTATTTTTTGCTGATGTATTGATTTTTTGATAGAGTTTTATGTGTTGATTGCAAATATGATATTTATTTTGCATAAAAGTGAGTTATTAATAATTAAAATCTTGAAATACTATTCTATTTTTTGATATTTGTCTATATTTAACCACTGGTATGGAAAAAATGAATTGTTTTTAAGGAAGAAACATTCAAAAGAAAAAGACTACATAGCTTTTCTCACAATATATGACGATTATAATGAAATAAAAAGAGTGACTCAATCTTGATATCTAAACAAATTTCATTGTTTCTCAAATTCATTCACATCCGTATCACAAAAGACACTAGAATTTAAAAAATGATAATCGCATTATATTTGAATCGTATCAAAATGGCGTTTTTATAGCTAATTTTCTGGAATCCTAGACAGAAACGAAACGAGTATTTTGTCATTCAAACTATAATGCATTGTTCAAAATTCCCGTTTATCACACCGAAACACCGTGTTGATATAGAAAATAGCTGTAAAATAACGCTAAAAAACGCTTTTATATAAGCCATGCATGTAGAGCCCTGCAGGGTAAGCTAACCTGCCCTGCTCGGCCAGGGTAGGACAGGACAGGTTACGTCAGTAGCAGGGCAGGGTAGGACAGGACAGGTTACGTCAGTAGCCGGGCAGGGTAGGGCAAGGTTATGAAAATTTTGACAGGGCAGATTGCAGGGTACGGGTGTCGTAACCTGTTAACTTGTAACAAATTTTGCACATTAAATAATATTAACATCTTTTCTTTTAAATAATACAGAAAGAAAAAGAATAGAAGTAAACTGAAAATCAATTTAAATTGATCGCATAGATATTCAATAGAAATGGAAATATCACTAATTTGTTCTTCATATATATGGGAGTGGCCAGTCACTAGGATGCCCCGTTAATGTTTTCTTCTATTGTAAGGATAAAACATACTACTGTTCGGGTCATATGAGAGAGGGTTATACATAACCCTAGATTGGCCCGAGCAATACCATGTTTTATCCGTACGATAGTAGAGAAACGCTACCAGCTGATCTATGAGCTCGTAACGGTTTTCTACTATTATACGGATTAAACATGGTATTGTTCGGGCCAATTTAGGGTTATCTATAACCCTCTCTCATATGACCCGAACAATAGTATGTTTTATCCTTACAATAGAAGAAAACATTAACGGGCCATCCTAGTGACTGGCCACTCCCATATATATATATATATATATAAATATATATACTGATATTTATATTAAGTTTTCTAA
Organism: Macrotrachela quadricornifera; assembly: GCA_022393335.1. Lineage (NCBI taxonomy): Eukaryota > Metazoa > Rotifera > Eurotatoria > Philodinida > Philodinidae > Macrotrachela > Macrotrachela quadricornifera. The sequence continues at coordinate 4,010 of JAJEKB010020178.1, forward strand.
ATTTGAATTTTATCACATTTTTCTTCTATTGTTATCATTAACATCATCAGTTACTCACTTATGAATCATTACATACATGTAAAACTCGAAGACTCTACTCGAGTATTAAAAATTTTACTCGAGTTTTCAGCTACTCAACTATTCAACTATTAAAATTTTTAATACTCGAGTACTCGAGTTTTCAGCTACTCAACTATTCAACTATTAAAATTTTTAATACTCGAGTACTCGAGTTTTCAAGTATTCAACTATCGATACGTGAAGGATTAACGACGCTAACTAAAGGATGTTTCCTACAGGATGTTACAAGTAATACACAGAATGTTGAGGGTGAGGGCGTGAGTGGTGAAGGTGAAGGTGTCAGTCAGGGCGAGAACGTCAGCGTGAGCGAGGTCATGGGTTTGGGTGAGGTTTTCAAAGAATTACTAGTTGTAGGTTACGGTCAAATGGAAGGGACAGCATCTCTCCTTTGTGAATTACTTTCAGCATCCAGTACGCGGCATCCTATAGGCAGCATCCTTTAGGGAGCATCATGCAGTAAGCATTCTTTAGACAGCATCCTTTTGCCAGCATCCTGTAGGAAGCGTCCTTTTGCCAGCATCCTTTAAGCACCATCCTCAGGATGCATCCTGCAGGAAGCATCCTCTACGCAGCAACCTGCAGAAAGCATCCTTTAGGCAGCACCCTGTAGATAGCATCCTGCAGGAGGCATCCGTTAGGCAGCATCCTCAGGAAGCATCCTTTAGACAGTATCCTGCAGACATTAGTTAAATAGTTAAAAACTCGAGTATTAAAATTTTTAATAGTTGAATAGTTGAAAACTCGAGTAAAGTTTTAATACTCGAATCGAATTAACGAATTCTACACTACTGATGCATGTAAAAGTGTTTCCTAGCGTTTTTTAACGTTATTTTACAGCTATTTTCTATATCAACACGACGTTTCGGTGTGATAAACGAGAATTTTGAACAATACATCATAGTTTAAACATTAAAATGCCGTTTTTCTTTCTAACTGAGATGCATCAAATTGAAGCACCATTAAAAGCTTAAGAGAATGAGAAAAATTACAATACCAAGCTATGTTCCCAAAAATCACAAAACCAACTGTTTCGTGAATTTTCAGTGCTAGGAACATTTTCTCTGGTAAATATCGCTTTTAAAATTGAAAAAAGCACAACTAGTAAACTCGGCATTGGGAGTTCTTTCCGATTTTCATTCACCTACTTAGTACATATGTAATTGAAACTAGATTTCAACATTCAGATCCAATCAAACTTTACACTGAGATCCGAATGTCTCTCATCACACGGTTTTCAGCAATAGTCCTCAAGCATTTTATTGAATATTCTAGAATTTTGACAAAATCTGATCAAATACAGTTGGATCTTACAGAGTTTGATAAGAATAGGCTGTTGAAATGATTTTTCTGCGTGTAAAGAGCACCAAAATTCACACTTATTCTAGCTAGTAAATGTCGTTTTCAATGGATTTGAATCTAATACAAAATGCGTTGTTATTACAACCTGTAGGCCTTAAAAAATATTTTCTAATGTTTATGCACGTCACGTCCAGCGTAAAAATACTTCGCTATAGTATTGAAATTGAATATGTTTGATAATACAATATTTCTGTTTTCATCTGCAATGATCGAAATGCGACGTAGTTACACCATAACCACGATCGCATTGTAATACGTACTTACACAAAATTGCAACGTAATTACAATAGAAAAAAATTGCAATCATAACACAACTACACCGCAATTTTTTGAAATTATGAGTCACAGTCTGATTGCAGTTATGATGTAACTGCGACAAAATTCTTAAACAAATGATCATCTCAGCAGCTCATCCTGTTTGTGATGCTCTGTTTTATTGCTTATCTATGATTGAATCATGATAAAGCTTTCTTTTAGTCATTTACAGTTATCTGTAGGTTTTTTCTGATACCGCTTTATGACTATAAAAACTACTTCATTTTTTTCCAACGTAATGGAAGAGAAAGTTGAAGATAAGGTGCAGCAAATGCAAAAATCGAATAAAAAATTCAAGCCCTTTGTTTTATATATGGTTTGATAGAGTTTGTCGAACTGATCATGAATATCACCTTTTAATCCATTTTTGATCGATTTTTCAAAGAGAAATCTTCAAAATACGAGGGATCTTTGAGAAAATGAGAAAACGAACATTATATGAAAAGTCTAAATCTTATTTAATTTTGTACATTGAAAATTTTTCAAGCTCTTTTATTCAGATCCAGCATCAAAAACTGAGTCTATCTAAATGATTTTCAGCTCATTTTCTCGTAGGCGTCTCATCCACGAAACTCGACTAGGTCGCTCTAGAGACTATGTGACACTTGGATACTGCACAGATATGTAGTCCTTCATTTAGAAATCTTTTTCTAACATTTATACACCATTCGAACCGTCATTAGACACCGGGAAAAGTTATCTATCATTTTTTTAAAATTTCCTTTCTTCGAAGAGAAAAGTAATATTTTCCAAATCGACGGCAAAATGTTGAAAAATTGCCCTCGTATTTCGAGGGTTTTACTATCATAAATTGACTTTAGTACAAAATAAATATGATATTCCGAATCAGTACAAAAATTGCATCGAATAAGATATATTTTAACAAAAAATATCTATTAAAATCTGACCCATGGGGAACCACAGAACAAAATTGAGGAAAAAACACCAGGTGGGAGTACGGTCGAGTTTTGCCAAAAAAAAATTTGTCTTTAAATATTTTATTCGATGCAATTTTTGTACTGATTTGGGAGGTATGTTCAGATTTCCAGAAAAGGAAATTTCCGAAAGTACCAAAATTTCCATAATTATGTCAAATGCATATGAACAAAAAAAACGATCTGTTCAACAATCCCTACTCCAAAAAAAAGCACAAATTGGGGTAATTTCAGTAATTACCAAGAAATTTCCGTAATTACTAGGAAATTTCCATAATTTCCATCTTTATACGATATGCATATGTTAGAATAAGCGTATGTTTGACGATCCCTACCCCTGAGAATAGAAGAAATTCCAGTAATTTCGGTAATTACTAGGAAATTACTAAAATTTCCATGTTCACACGGTATAGATAGAATAAAATAAGCCTAGATTTCAGGATCCCTACCCCCCAAAAAAAGAAGAAATTTCCATAATTTCCATGTTTGTACGGTAAAGACATGATGAAAAAAGCAAATATTTGAGGATCCCTAGCCTCCAAAAAAAAAAAGAAATTTCAGTAATTTCGGAAATTTACTTTTTTGGAAATCTGGCCACTGCTGTGATTTAGAATATCATATTTATTTTGCACTAAAGTCAATTTATGATAGTACAAGCCTCGAAATACGAGGGCAATTTTTCAACATTTTGCCGTCGATTTGGAAAATATTACTTTTCTCTTCGAAGAAAGGAAATTTTTAAAAAAATGATAGATAACTTTTTCCGATGTCTAATGACGGTTCGAATGGTGTATAAATGTTAGGAAAAGGTTTCTAAATGAAGGACTACATATTTGTGCAGTATCCAAGTCTCACATAGTTTCTAGAGCGACCTAGTCGAGTTTCGTGGATGAGACGACTACGAGAAAATGAGCTGAAAATTATTTGGATAGACCCAGTTTTTGATGCTGGATCTGAATAAAAGAGCTTGAAAAATTTTCAATGTACAAAACTAAATAAAATTTAGACTTTTCATATAATGTTCGTTTGGTCATTTTCTCAAAAATTCCTCGTATCTCGAAGATTTCTCTTTGAAGAAAACGATCAAAAATGGATTAAAAGGTGATATTCGTGATCAGCTCGACAAACTCTATCAAACCATATATAAAAAAAAAGACTTTAATTTTTTACTCGATTTTTGCATTTGGTGTACCTTACTATTTCTCTATACGATAAAACTATGTTAAAATATTAAACAATTTTAAAATAATTTGATCATACAATTCAAAAAGTACTTTGAAAAAAAATTATTTCTTTAATAAAATTCACTTTGTCGTGGAATTATTATACGGTTACATCGCGATAGTGTTCGTTGTGTAGGAGTCCTTCACTGAGATACACTAACGAAGACGTATGCTGTAAAGTATGACTCATCGATAAAAGAACAAAATATGAAGTGGTACTGATACTAATATAATGGGATAAATGAAACACAAAATAATAAATTAAGCTTACTTTTTAAACTAAAATCGGTATGTCTCATTATATTTTTACAAACGCAAATGAAAAAAAGGGGGTTTTTAATGTTATCATTTTCTCACGTCACAGCTTGGAAAATTCCAACTTTCTTTCCTTTCAATGAATCACATATTCATAACACATAACATCGTCTGTCAATAACTACGTATATATAATTGCATCCTTATGTTGGAAATAATTCAGGGATAAAAGAGGGTTGTCACAATATTTTCAAAAAAAAAATTTCATGAATAAGTAAACAATATAATTCAATTTTATGCAGATGAATCAAAATAAGGTAATAAAAATAACTTTTCCAAAGAATGTCACATTTATTGAGTCAACATTTTCTAAAATTCAAATTAAAAAAAATAATACAGAGAATTTTTTCAGCGTTATTAATAAATACGTAATATTATTCAATTTTTCCTTCTTACTGATACAAATATTTTTTCTATTAGCACAGACATGTTTTTCTTCCAACTTAATTCATATTCATAAAGAAGAGGAAGTGTATTACAAGTACTAATAAAAATATTCGAACATCAAGATAAAAAAAGAAAAAAAAACCTGTAGCAATTAATTAACAAAAATAAACTATTGAAAATCAATATCATAAAAATGAGAATAAATTGATGTAATGGACAGTTGAGTTTATCAGTCCATAGTATACCTATCTCTATTGCCGTCTAGTGGAAAAGTTGTCAATAGTTGTCATTAGTTATTGATAAATTCTCGAATAAATTCTATATTATCGTTTCTCTTATTTGTGTCTTATTGAAGTTTAAGAAAAACCTAAGCTCATATCGTTGTCTAATGATAAATATATAATACGCTTGTTTATATTAATAAATTAGATTATGATGGATAAAAATATATTTCAGAAAATGTTTCACAGAAGAAATCTTTTAAATGTTTCTTATGTTATCTAGATTTTACTCAATTATACAGTATTTTAGAGTGACAAAAAAAATACAAGATATTATATTTATTTAAAAAGATAATATTTCTTTGTCCAGGATACTTTTCGTGTTATATAAAATTATTGAATGATGAGAATTAACATTGACCATCATACAAAGTAGATAAAAATATGTTTACAATATCGAAATAAATCCAAATCGTTTCTATAAACAATGAGATAAATGACTATCACAAATCAAGTTATCATACTTTTACATTTAGTTTATCTGTATAAGTTACGATAATTCAAAAAAACAATACTCATATAATCAAAGATCATTTCGTATTTCTTAATCTATATAATCAGAGCAGACGACCATTTTTCTTTGTTATCAACAAATTTTTCTCACTTAATCTCCTGTTTTTTTAAAATGATAAGTACCTTATCCTAGAAAGAAGCGCCCATATTTTCGAATTTTTCTTCTAATTGACTTTATATTGTCAATATGAAGAAGGAAAAAAAATAACAAAAGGAAGTGAAAATGACGACAGATATATTTGCAATGGTTTTTAGGGGATTAATTGTATTTGAAGAGATACCACTTTAATACAAAAAAGTGATTTTTGCTCGTGAAAATGACTCAATCTATATAATGGTCGGTTATGTGGGAATTTCTAGACTTAGCCAACACAACACTTTCGGATCTGATGGAGTCTTGTTTATATTCTTTTCAGAAAATGAATCATTTCCAGAGAAGATCTATTATCACGTACATTTTCTATGAATAAGTTTCCGAATCTTTGTAGTTTCTATTGCAAAGTCGAAGAAGCAAGACATATGAATACGGATACAATCATTCTTATCATAAAAATAGAGAAGAAAAATGATGTACATATGCATATTGCTGAAGAAAATGAAAGAAGAAAGAAAATTATTAATTAGAATATCTTCTAACGACCATCTGTTAGTGAAAACGTGGTTTTGATTTCGAGTATTGTTTTTTACTTGATTTTTAATTATAACGTTATGGTGAGCTTGCATAAAAAATAATAAAATTTTTAAAGTATTTTACATACTAAAGACAGAAAAGTAGACATTATCTGAGAAGATATTTTTAAAATGAAGAAACATGCACAATATTCTTTAGTCAATTTTCACTATTTAAACTACTGATTTTGTTTAAATTTTTTTTTTAATATTCTTTATAAATTAAGTTGTCACGGATGTGTAGGATATCATTAATCAATAATCATTAAAGACATAGTATGGTAAATTTAAAACTATATTCAATAAATAAAAAAAAAGATTTCAATCAATATTGTAATCCAAGAATGATAATATTTCAATTAAAAGTTTAAAGAAAACGTAATTTGAGATGAAGAGAGGAAAGGAAATTGTTGGGTTTTGATAAAGTAAGGAATCACATTTTGATTGGTTCACGATTTCCATTTAAAGAAAGCATCATTTAATTCTTCTTCAATTATACGCATCCTCTATACATATCGGATTACATAGTACTGTTCGAGAGAAACATAACTTGTATAATATGAAGAAGTACTCGATATTTTCAAGCTTAAGTATTAAACTCATTTTCTCCCAAATCATTCTTCCGCGGGAGATAACTAACTTAAAAACAAAGGCACTTCAGTTTTATTTTGATAAAGATATGAACAATAAAAAGATACTCTTTGTCATCACAAATACGTTAAAAAAGGAACCATATGGTCAATAGAAGTAAAAAAAATTATTTATTCAGAATTGAATCTCATCAGTAATTATATCTATTTTTTAAAAATATATTACATATTTTTAATTGAGAATTTAAATTTAGTCTGTTGTGTGCTTAGATTTAATCCAAAACTTTTATATGTTTATAAAAATTTATTGTACCTAAATGTAAAATAGAACTAGTTTATCGTGTAGAGTTCGGCAGCTCCAGTCCAGTTTCGGATCGATTCCAGTTTCAAGATGATGGGTTCGGTTCGGTGTCTGTTCCATTATTTTATGCAATCGCCAAATTCTATTATCATGTCTTATGAAACAGATTTGGTTATTCTACGCTATTTCACATGCTGCTCTGACTGGTAGTAGATTAAAAATGTCGTAAGGAAACTACTCATATAAAAATATTGGATGTTAAAATTTCTCTCAGATTCTCCCAGCAATTTCCATTTTGGCCGATTCCAATAGCTATGTATGAATTTATGGTCGAAAACAATAAGAATCTTGAGGGTGAGTGATGAGGATCTGTGCGTGAAAGTGAGCAGTGATAGGAGCTAGAGAAATGCTCCATTTTTGGAAGAAACTGAGTTAGTATTCGACTTACCTAATAATGATCTAATTAATTTAAATCAGTTATTGTACGAGGAATTTATTATGTTCAATCTTTATTGGTTCTCGGTTATAAATCAACTGGAGCATATATGAATCGGGAAAATTCACTTTCAGCGAAAACTATTTCCCACAAGAATAAACTGAATCATTATATCAACTCATTCGTTTTATTCTATTCTTTTAAAAACAAATAGAAAATATATTTCAGCTTTAAATTTTGTAAAGATTCCTTTTTCTCTCATTTCTTCTTCCCATATTTTTTGTTTTTTTTTTGCTGAATCAACATGGTTTATTTCCATATTTATGATTGATTGGAAAGAACACATTTTTAACACACGATTGTTAATAAACCCCCAAGCAATGACAGTTAGTAAATATGAATTTATTTTCATTTTCTTCTGAAAAGAAAAAAAGTTTTAAGTAATGTTGGAAAAAATTTACGTTGTAAAAATAATATAAAAATTTTTCTTATCAGTATTCTAAAATATATTGAACAGCAACTAAAAACTTTTATATGTGCCATTGCCTAATAAACGATTCAACCATGTTTTTAAGTAAATTTAATTCTAGCCAAGAAAATTTTGATCTTGATTTCGATTTTTCGCCTTTTTTTAAAGTTTTTTTTGATCAAATATTGCTATTTGGCAACATTGAGACAATATTTTATGCAGAAGTCATAGATGGAATCAAGAAGATTTTTTGTAACCAATATGGTCCATTCAAAATACGATCAGTTCATTTCCGAACCTAAACTTGCGAAAGCTGAACAATAACAATAGAATACAAAAACAGAACTTCGCTATTTTTACCTAAAGAAACAAAATTCCATCCATCTCACTATTTCGTATATTCGAGATAGTAGCTGTAATATTACATGATATGTTTCATCTTAAGATATCCTTCTGAAGTAAACAATAGATACCGATTTGATCTTCTTGATTATTGCTTGAATTGCACTCATTTTCTTGATTCCTCAAAAGATGGAGAAGTCTTAAGTGGTAAATATATTTCATGTAATATCATTAGTGACTATCAGACATAGATTTACTATCGTAATATCGATCAAAATCATTAGCGAACCTAGATCATCAAGAGAAACAGTACTTGAAGTGACAATTATGGTTTTTCAAAGAACATATAAAATAATCATGTCATATTACAACTATCACCTCAAATATATGGCGTAGAGAGATGAATCGAATGTTGTTTCTTTCATTAGATATAGCGAAATTCCGAGAACTTTTTAATCACCCTATGTAAACATGAGAACACGTACGTTCAAGGTACAATGCGAGAAAGTGCACGCAATAAATAGGAAAGATATGCGATCAAAGACGAGGATATCGTAGCAAAGAATGGACAATGTTGTATATAGGAAGAAGATGAACGAAGAAGAAGAATGTGATCTATGTTATGTGAAGAACGGAAGAGCAAAACGAACTTTATTTTCATCAATTCTTCTCTTTTTATACATCTCGTCTCTTCCATAGAGAGAGAGGGAGAGCATACCAATTAAAAGGACAAAAAGAATAGATATACAAGTATATAGATACGCACATCATTAAAATAAATGAAAGTGCATAGAAAAGTGGTTATATAATATATAAGTACACGATATTTGTTTGATTCAAGAAGCACGTATCAGAAAGGGAGCATAAATGTAAGTGTTATTTGACGTAGAGTTTGCACCATTCTCGGCATGAGAGTGACAACAGAAAGACAAATACGAACGCAAAGAAAAGAAACGCATATTCTGTGGAGGGCAACACTTGTAATACCATCGTCGTACCGTTCGTTATTTAGGCCATGCCTATATGGTATGTGCTTAAGGCATGTCTTGCTCTCTGTTATTCTGGTATTCATATTTATTCGCTGTTCTGTTCTTATAGAGTATATATGTACTGAGATTCATGTCATCTGCACGACGCAAAGCTTTTCTTCGAAAATTAATGTGATGATTCAACATATAACCACCAACTTGATACTATAGCTGCATTGAGGCATCGTCGAGAATTTAATCGTCATCTGTCTTGATAACAACCTCAACGAATTCGAGGGAAATCATCAAGACTCGGTCATGCATCTTCGATGCGTATTCACTAATGCTAATGCTTGTATTGACTTGCTCATTGAAATTAAAAATGCAAAAGTCTTCATGATAGTGTCGGCTTCTCTTGTCAAACGAGTAGTGCCACTCATCGAAGAAATCGATCAGCTTGATTCTCTCGATATCTTTATCAATAACAAGGTGGAACACAAGCTTTAGATAAAGGAATAGTACCAAATGAAAGAAGTCTTCAATAAGATTGAATCTTTGTGTGATTTACACAAACGAAATACTAAGCATGTATTCACAACTATTCAAAGAAATCATTCTTTAGATCGAAATTGATGATGACAACATGAAAAAACAGTTCGTCACGTTCTTGATGGATCAATAGTTTGGTAACATCATCGAACGAAGATTGATTGATGCATTTGAGCGAGATTACCACCTTCATTCGTCTAGCTAACGGTATACAAAAGAATCGTTTATTTATATAATATTCAATCGGGTTCTAAGACACAAGACATGCCGATTACTATGAAGACAGGATTTATCATGCGACTTCTCCACCAATAACTTGAACACCTTTATAACTAATCAACGAATGATCGAGAAGTCTCTCTTATACTTGCAAAAAGTCTACGATGTGATCCTAATTTAACAGGTATTCTCTTTCAAATGAAAGACGAGCCTAACTTTGCCTTGATCCCTATTATTTATTTAGACAAGATCAGTCATTTATCGGATTAGGAAGACAAAATTCTTCTTTCGATACACACATTACATCACATTGCCGACCGACATGAAACAGATCAATGATTAACTATAGCAAATTGAATTGACACCGGTAAAAAATCGGAGGAAAAACGAGGAAACATCGGTTCACCAACTTATTAATTAACCCTTTGGTACCCATTTTGTAAGAATTTGGTACTCTTGAACTAAGAGGCACTTAAAAACAGTTTTGATATCATCTTAAAGCCTATCGATTGTGGACTTTAAATCAACATCCTGAATCCATTCGGTATTATGAATATAATTATTTTTGGTTTTGGATGAATGTATAATGGTTTGGCATATATTAGATGCAGACGCTTCAAACTTTTTCAGTGAATATTAGGGTCTATAATGATAATATTACTGAGTGCATTGTTCTTCTCAAACGTCGGATCCAGCTAAAGGCAAGAAAGGGTTAAAATAGACCTATTTGATCATGCTGAAGAATTATTCAAGGCACGGCTTGATTCGACATCTGATCATAATTGGATATAAAACGTACTATAACTATTATCAGCTTGAGTCCATTAGCCACGAGAAAGATTGTTATTCGAATGCACTCTTATTTTATTAAAAGACACATGATATTTAAGAGAAATTTCTTCCACTTAATCATCCAACACGGACTGCCACTTATAACTGTATCGGCGAAATTCGTAAAGATCAAACAGGTGCCTGATAATCGAGAGAATTCGCTTCCTTCCAAGTATATATCACTGGTCATTACCTATTATTACGTCGGCAAAGTTCACCAACAGATGAGGAATTACTCAAGCCCTCTCACCCTTTCAAACGTTCATTGCTGGCTACTATCTGAAACTATATCAGTGTCGCCTATTGAGTCATGAGAGATTATTCTAGTGCACTCTCATTCTACTAAAAGACACTTGAAATTCAACAAATATTGCTTTTATCCAATCATCCATTATTGGTTCTTTCCTATATAGTTGATCTTCAGAGTAGTGAAATCGTTGTATGAATAATTCAATCTCAGCAACAAACTTTCTCCAATTGAGCATTTTGCTTTTATCTATTAAAATTCAATTCGTTGCCGGATTCATAAGTGCCTCTAGTCGAAAACAGAAATGATTCAATATACTAATTTGATTTACAAGTATCATAATGAAACATTAATAGCCAAGAATGTACTCCATTGACCTTCTCATACCCAAACACTCAGTAATGAAATGTTTCTAATCGAAGTCAAAACATCGATACGAGGACTTTTCGTTTCAAACGAATCGCTGCGGAGATATTATCGTAAGCAAATGGTTACATGGCTGAAACTTCCAACTTTACAAGTTGATAACTTACAATTCGATTTAAAACGCACTACTTGAGATAACGTGATGAGTGTAGATAAATCTTGAGAGTGCGAGTGAGGGTGAGGGTAAGGGTGAGTGACGTGATGAGGGTGAGGGTGAAGTAGTGCAGCTAACAGCATCTTCATTTGCAGCATCCAATGGGTTTCCCAACCCATTACTGATATTGAGGTTAATGGTAATGTAGAAGGTGTTGCAAATTTTTGATATCGAGTGTGGCATAAATAATGATACCGTTAGTACTTGAATAAAATAGCTCTGCCAATTTTTGTTGTAGAGATTTGCCGTTTGTCTCAAAAGATTCTCCGTTCATTTCTCTATAAAACCGTATGATCAAAGTGAGTACAATACATAGTCACAAAACCAAAGGAGACCAATACCATTATACCTAAAAAATAGCCACTTTCCAAATTAATATTTTGATTTCAAAAATCTTTTCAACACTTTTTGACTATGTCAAAGAGGACTGAATATGCCATTTTGTGGTATTTTCAATGCTCTACCATTTGAGGCATAGTTGAAAAATTTTTCATTGAAATTCTTTGGAATCAAAACTTGTTCTCTTTTTCCTCATGTCTTGTTATTGGTATATTGTTAATGGGATTCACTGTCAAAAATATCTAAATGGATCAAAACATAATATGTCTATTGCTAAGTTCCGCCAATTTTTTACCGATGTGACGAAAGTTTGTTTTCTCTATCACCCTTCATCAATCTAAATACGATACATATTTTCGTTTTTCGTGTATACTGCGCGACAAAAAGATCGATGGTTCACTACGAGTTTTTTTTTCAACGAAACCTGCTCCTAAAATCTCACTGTCTTATCTTAACCAATTGTTCCGATTAATATGAGAAAGATGACGCCTGCAGGCATGGAAAAACTGACAGTAGAGTAGCTCTGAGTCTAATTAGACAGTAGCAGAGATACAATTAACTTTTTGCAAACATGCATTGGAAAGTGGTTGCTTTTGGAGCATAACAGTACTGACTACCTGTGGTTTCACAAATACATGCTGCGCATTCATTATACATATGACTTTGTAGAGGATTGAACAGAAAATTTTTTGAGACAAACGTCAAATCTCTACGATGAAAATTGGCAGAGATATTATCCAAGTACCGATGGTATCATTAGTGGCAAGCCGCTTGATTCGACCGTCCAGTTTTTTTAGACGAGACTTTTCTCTATTTTTGAAAGTAAGGCTGAAAGCTATAGACCATCGAGTCTAAATGTTGGAGCATTAGATGTGATCAACACAATTTTTTTTTGAATAAAGCTGCGGATTCATAACTGTTTTCAACTGTTCTAAGTTACAATTTGAATCTACTCTCTAAATAAAACCTGTGAAAATCGAATCTTGAGTGGATCCAATAGTCTCTGCTTTAGTGCTTATAAGAATAATTATACATTTTGTTGGTGTCCAGAGCTTTTAGTGCACTACCAATATATTAGGATTTTCGGACACACAGTATGAATATTAAAAGTTTCATAAAGAACTATTACTTAGAACTCATCAAGTGAGATTGAAAATAAATATAGAAATTTTGGAATATTTTTCTGAATAACTCTTGGTAACTTATAATATATGACCTATAATGTTCATATAAGAGAATATCAATATTTTGAGATTTATTCGTGCATGACTTGAGCTATGAAAACTTTAATGACATCGTTAGTTAGAATTCGATAACCTATACTTGGAACAAGTTTCTAGACAAATCAAATGTTTTTTAGAGAATAGCAGAGGAGTTTAATGGCTTCATTTAAATTCAATACACATTCAAAGAAAAGATCATACTTGTACAAACTTAGAAAGTAACGATTCTCATTGAATACATACTGTTCGTTGATAGAAAAAAAATAGCTCTTTATGTGATAAAAGACAATTAAAAGTATATATGATTTAAGAGAGTGCAGAAATTCAATGACGGTATATATTTTGGATGTAATGCAAAAATTCATACAAATAAAAAAAACGCCATAAATGAAAACGAATTCGAAAAGACGAACATTATAGTATGTAACATCAAAGGATAAAACTTCAAAAACGGAAAGTTCGGAATATTGAAACTCACAAGAAGCATTGTTTTATCTATATAAATGTGCTTGATATATTGTTTTTAAATAATTTATGAAAATGAAAAAGTAAATAATAATTGTAACATGTTCAAAAAATAGTGAAGAAAAAAATAAGTGATTAGAATGAGAGAATATTTTTTTATAAAACTAGATGAATTAAATTATGAGTTAGTCCATTTAATTTTAAAATACTGCTATAGTTTGTTTATTGTAACAATAAAAATGACTTGTTTATCATTATTATTAAATTAAATAGAAATATTTATTTCTTCTACGATAGATCTTTATCGAATAAGATTTTGTTTAATAACAATGATTTCAAATTATTGATAATATAAAAAAGAAAATATTTTCAATACAAATATTAAAGTTACTTTTCTAAAGAGATAAAAAAAACACAACATTCACTGTCTTTTTCTTTTTCTATATCGGCAATCGAGCGAATAGGAAAAAAATATATCTTCAAGTGAATATTTATAATAATTTCGTTTGACGCTTGTTTATCTTTTTTCCCGTTAGGAAAGAAAAAAACCATACACACGTGATGTTTTACTATAGATATAAATATGCATATTTTTCATACAAATTAGTTGGAAGACATTAATTGATCAACCAAGCATAACTATAAATAAGCAATTTAATATGTAATAGGTAATATTTCACAATAAAAAAAATTAACTTTTAATAGCGACACAATCAATATAAAAAAGAATATTTTATTGGTCAGCGATAGAAAATAAATATCGAACCGTCTACTAATCCTTATTAACAACGTAGACTTTCAATATTATCTTTCATATTCAATAAATTTTATGGATAAATGAAGAAAAATGAGTACTGATGTGACGACATCTCAAATATTTGATACTCACGGTATTCAAAATTTTTGTCTCGTATGGTTGGATAGCAATATTAATGAAATTAATGATGATGATTATATTAACATCATCACAAAATTACGGGAAATAGTAAATGTTGTAAAAACATTCACGGATGTTAATGAATGTACTCAGTTTATTACTGATGTTAAAGATGAAAAGATATTTTTAATTTGTTCTGGAACACTTAGTCAGACAACGATTCCTGTTATTCATAATATGGCTCAAATAGATTCTGTGTATATTTTTTGTGAAAACAAAACGCAATATGAAGAATGGGCAAAACAATGGTCCAAGATAAAGGGTATTTTCACAGATATTATACCGATCTGTGAAATACTTGAACAAGCTGCTTATGAATGTGATCTGAACTTGATTTCCATTAGTTTTGTGAAGACAAATGATGAGATTTCAGATCAAAATCTTGATCATTTAGATCAATCTTTCATGTATACTCAAATACTAAAGGAAATAGTATTAACAATAGACTTTGAACCAGAACATATTAATGAGTTCATAATGTATTGCCGCGAGTTATTAGTTGGCAATAGTATTCAACTTCAATATGTCGAGAAAATAGAGAAAGAATATCATCACTATACGCCAATTTGGTGGTATACTCATCAATGTTTTCTCTATTCAATGATCAATCGAGCATTACGTACCATGGAAGTAGATCTAATCATTAAAATGGGCTTTTTCATACGCGATCTACATAAACACATTAATCAACTTTATTCCGAACAGTATGCTGGACAAAATCATTCAAATTCATTCATTGTATTTCGTGGTCAAGGATTATGCGAAAGAGACTATCATCTATTAATAGAAACAAATGGTGGATTATTAATTTTTAATAATTTCTTATTTGCCAGTGAAAATCTCAAAACATCTCTGGATTTTGCCTATCAAGCTATGAAAACATCCAATTCAGTAGGCATCTTATTTGTCATGCAAATTGATCCTTCGATATCATCTACACCATTTGCAAATGTACGCGAGTGTTGTTCTCATCAAACAGAGCAAGAGATTCTCTTCTCAATTCATTGTATTTTTCGCATCGGACAAATACAATCAATCAATGAAAATGATCGTCTTTTGCGAGTCGATTTATCATTGATACATGATAATGATTCACAACTAAATGCTTTAACACAAAGTATACGAGTAGAAATTGAAGAATTTACAGGATGGTTTCGATTAGGAAAACTGATGGCAAAATTTGGTGAATATAAAAAAGCGGAAGATTTATTTGAAATATTGCTTACTCAAAAAATTATTGACGATGAAAAAGGAAATATTTTTCATCATCTTGGATGTATCAAGTATTGTCAAGATAAATATCTAGATGCAATAAACTTTTTTGAAACATCATTGGAAATCTATCAAAAAAGTATTCCATCGAAACATGCTACAATCGCTCAATGCTATGATGATATTGGAGTTGTATATAGTACTATCGGTGAATATTTGAAAGCTCTTCCATCTCATGAAAAAGCATTTGAAATTCGACTTCGAATGCGTGCTACAAATCATCTTATTTTAGCTACTTCTTACAACAACATTGGCACTGTCTATTATAACACAAGTAAGTATATGAAAGCAGTGGCATCTTATAAAAAGGCACTCGAAATTCGACAAGAAACTTTACCTGCAAATCATTGTGATATAGCTCAATCTTACAATAACGTTGGTTTAGCGTATCATAATATGGGCGAATATTTAAAAGCCCTTTCATCTCATGAAAAAGCACTTGAAATCCGACAAGAAATTCTTTCTTCCAATCATCTTGATTTAGCTCAATCCTACAACAATATTGGTACGGTATATTTCAGTATGAATGATTATTCAAAAGCACTTTCATTTTATAAAAAAGCACTTATAATTCAAGAGCAAACACTTCCTTCAAATCATCTTCTTTTGGCTATTTCTTACAACAATATTGGTTTGATATATCAAAATACAAGAGAGTACGTGAAAGCACTCTCATCTCATGAAAACGCACTTGCAATTCGACGAAAAACTCTTTCTCCACATCATTCTCATTTATCTAGTTCGTACAATAACATTGGAATGGTGTATTACAATATGGGCGAGCATTTGAAAGCACTTTCATATTATGAAAAAGCACTTGAAATCCAACAACAAATTCTGCCTCCAAAACATCCTCTTTTGGCTACTTCTTATAATAACATTGGTACAGTGCATTTTTATATGGGTGAATATTCGAAAGCATTTTCATCTCAACAAAGAGCACTTGAAATTCGACAAGAAAGTCTCCCTCCCAATCATCCTGATTTAGTTCAATCCTATAACAACATTGGTTTAGTGTATCATAATATGGGAAAGTATTCAGAAGCACTTTCATTTCATAAGAAAGCGCTTGAAATCCAACAAGAAACTCTTCCTCCAAATCATGCTGATTTAGCTATGTCATACAAAAACATTGGTATGGCCTACTACAATATGAGCGAATATTCAAAAGCACTTTCATCTCATGAAAAAGCAGTTGAAATTTGGCAAAAATCTTTTTCTCTGAATCGTCTTGATTATGCTATGTTCTATAACAATATCGGCATGATATATTACAATATAGGTGACGAATATAAAGCACTTTATTATTTTAATAATGCACTTCAAATTCAACAAGAAACTCTTCCTACAAATCATCCTAGTTTGGCTATTTCTTTTAATAATATTGGCATGATATATTACAATAAAGAGGAATATTCGAAAGCACTTTCATGTTATGAAAAAGCAGTTGATATTCAACAACAAATTCTTCCTTCAAATCATCTTCTTTTAGCAACTCCTTACAACAATATTAGTATGGTATATTATGATATGGGCGAGTATTCGAATGCACTTTCATATCAAGAAAAAGCACTTCAAATTCGACAAGAGACTCTTTCTTCTAATCATCCTGATTTGGCTCAATCTTACAGCAACATTGGTTTGATATATCAACATACGGACGAGTCTTCAAAAGCACTTTTATTTCACCAAAAGGCACTTGAAATTCGACAAGAAATTCTTCCTTCAACTCATCCTGATTTGGCTACATCTTACAACAATATTGGCATGATGTATTACACCATGGGAGAGTATTCAAAAGCGCTATCATCTCACGAAAAGGCACTTGAAATTCGACAACAAACTCTTCCCACAAATCATCGTCTTTTAGTTATGTCCTACAATAATATTGCAGCGGTATATTACAATATGCGCAACTATTCAAGAGCATGTTTTTATTTTGAAAAAGCACTTGAAATCCGGCAAGAAACACTTCCTCCAGATCATCCTGACTTGGCCATGTCTTATTGTAACATTGGTATTGCTTATGCAAAAAATGGCGAATATAGAAAAGCACTTTCGCACTATGAAAATGCAGTTAAAATTGATGAAGAAATTTTCTCTTCTGATCATCCTAGATTACTTATATCCTATAACAATATTGGAAAGGTGTATTCAAAAATGGGTGATTATTCTAAAGCACGTCTCTATTATCAAAAAGTACTCGAAATCCAACAAAGAACGCTACCATCAAATCATCTTGATTTGGCTACTACTTACAGTAATATTGGTTTGGTATATGATAATATGGGTGAATATATGAATGCTCTTTCATCTCATGAACAAGCACTTGATATTCGACAAAGAATTCTTTCTTCATGCCATCCTGATATTGCTACATCCTATAGCAATATTGGTTTGGTATATGACAATATGGGTGATTATGTAAAAGCTCTTTCATATTATGAAAAAGATCTCGATATCTCTCAAAAAATTCTATCTTCAAATCATCCTGATCTAGCTATTACTTATAATAATATTGGTTTGGTGTATGATAATCTAAGAAACTATTCGACAGCACTTGCATATTATGATAAAGCACTTGAAATATATCAAAAGACTCTTCCTCCAAATCATCCTCATTTGGCTACTTCTTATAACAACATTGGCTTAGTCTATGATAGTATGGAAGATTACTCAAAAGCACTTATGTCTCATGAAAAAGCATTTGGAATTCGTCAAAAAGCTCTTCCTCCAAATCATCCTGATTTAGCTACTTCGAACAACAATATGGGCTTAGCATACGAAAAAATGGGTAATCATTCGAAAGCACTTGATTTTTATCAACGTGCTGTTGATATTGGATATCTTTCTTTCCCTGAAAATCATCCTTGTCTACAATTGTGGAGAAATAACCTTGAAAATATCAAAAAAGAAATTGTAAATGATCGTTTTGTTTTATTGAAAAAATAAATATAATTAAATAAAAAGAAAAGAATGATTATAACAGTCATCTTGCAAAAAAGACGGTTTGTTCATTAGAGCTAGGACGAAAGTATTTGTATTTGAAATATGAAGTAACATATCCGTCGAAAAAAATTAGGTCTGACTTATTCATTAGCAAAAAAAAATTTAGCACAACGAAAGTGTCCTCATGTTCAGAATTACAC
>JAJEKB010020179.1:0-31850 GCA_022393335.1 Macrotrachela quadricornifera
GTTTATAGAAAAATATAACTGTTATTTTTACTTATTTTTTATTTCAAAAGGTCCTTTTTTTTAGTAAGCAAGAGGAGAATCAATTAAACGACGTTTATTTTACTTCTGATTTATAGAAAATAGTAAATGGTATACGAGTATGGATATCAGGGTACCATCTCAAGCACACTCACCTTTGCGAACGAAAAAATTGGAAGAAAGGCTTCGGCTACTATTGTTCATTTGATTCGTACACCAATGGTTCTTCTAAATTACTTTGACATATGTCACAATCGTCGTCGTGAGCAATAGGATACATTTGTTTTTGACTGTTATAATAACGGAAGAGCTGTTCACATCAATTTGGCATTGTATGCAGCGATGTTTATTTCAAGATTCAATTTGTTGGACCTTGAATAATGTTGTATTCCAACAAGTTGAATGAATAAAAAATGAAGAATTGTTTGTTCAAAAAACGAGAAGATTGATAATGATAATTTATCAACTCATCTGTTCAGCATACCAATAAAATTTAAATACTTGTGTATAACAAGAGGCGAACAAAATATTTTCGAAAAACTTACATCACTGAACACAAGATCAAACATTAAATCTATTTGATCAAAAAATTGAGATTTTCGAATTGACACTGTTGTGCAACGGCTAAAAGATGAATAAGCACGTAGAAATCAAGAGATCTGTTCACATTTCCGTCTTTACCTTTAGTTGGCAGATGCATGCAAATATCAACATTCCTATCCTTATCTTCACACTTTTTGCTTAAGGATCTCATTAGGAAGTTATGACTTCATAACTATTCAAAGAATTGTATTTCTCTCATATTGTCCAACGAATACATTGTTTTCTCTTTGAACAACCTAAGCTCGATCACTAATATGTAGAAACAGTTCGAGATAGTTTTGCTGTCCAAAATCATATATTTTTCCCTTGAATAAATTACATAATCTACGTTTTGAATGGCAAATTTTATTGAAATATTATCGAAGTAGTAGATGTCTGTACATCATCGTTTCTGACGAAAGTAATTAGTATGATTTTCGATTTCTTTTGTTTCGAAATCGTGAGATGCAAAAGTATGACGAACAATGGCACTAGCTTGCTCAGCGTATTTTTATAAAATATTAGTACAGCTGAATAATCTTTAAGTAATGCACAGATCTCACCAATATGTTCGCAGGTAGTAGTTAATTTCGCGTCATTAGATGAAAGATATTTCTCTTGTATTTCCAATGTTTTCTCGTAATAGAAAAGAACAGTTGTATAATCTTCCAATGATTGATATAGTAATCCAATGCTCTTGTATGTATCTACAATATCTAGTTTCATTCTACTGAGTGATACATGTATTAATGCCATTTGCAATGTCCGAGGAGGAACTTAAAATTGCCAATTGCGTTTTTGTAACTTGAATCACTTCTGCGACTTTTTTTCCACGCTGCAATAGGTTCGAACAGCCGATAGAAAAATTGCTTTTTGATTGGTTGAATAGAGATTAGTTTGGAAAGAAGATCCTCGAGACTTGTTTCCATTTATGACAGATCGGTTTCGATCGTGTATATAACGGTTTTTATGTATAGATCGTATTCGAAGGAAATAATTCGCTCTTTATCTTCAAAACATTCGGATATTCCTGATCATCGTATACAAGCTCTTGTAAAATTCCTTGCGTACCGTTCAAGAGCCCTAGTTCACAGATGATGTTATCGGTGAGAAACACAGGCATGTTTGATGTGAAAGATAGAAGACTGGAAAGAAGCTTGGTCTTGTCTTCAGGCAAATAGTAATGTATGAACACTAGCTATTAATTGTTATATTTGGTATTTGTAACGGAGGACAAATAAATGAATAAAGGAACACATATATATATTTGTTTGTACATAATCATTTACAACTATAATCATTTTTCGAATGAATTTGATGATATTATTTGTACTCCGTTTATCAAGTTGACAATGCTAGTCGTGAAATATGGAATCAAAAATTTATTGTGTTTGTTTTGGCTAAACTACTGGGTGGAAATAGCCAAAGTTCTGTTTTTATAAAGTCTTGGGTGATTTTCGTGAGTGCTCGTTTGCTTCCTTCTCCACTACATAATCGTGGCTTTATCTGCAACACACATCGATAGATGTACATTCGAATAATAAGAATGTAAGCATGATTATATGTATAAGCATATATTAAAGATAGCTTTTTAATTTTGTTAGGATGATCAAATGACTGATGATGATGAATCTAATGAAAATAACTTCAATCTTTTAGATATAGATTCAAATAATAAATATATAAGAATTATATATATGGATGTAGAGATAAAACTTGATTTACCTTCCGAAATCTTATCTTTGCAATTTCGTAGGGTATGGCAACAGAGGTACACGAAGGAAATAACTTGAAAAGATATGATTTAGCAACAAGAACATAATGATTGGTCTTGTGTGGAAATAATTATCAAAAGAAAAGCAAGAACAAATCGGAATCTATAGTATATATTCAATAACAAAGTGATAAAAAAAAATTATATTGCTCTATCGAACGATCCGGTCTGGTCTAACCGTTTAGACCGGTACGGATACCGGTGAAGAAAAAATCTGACCGGTTACAACTCTGTTGCACGCATTCAAAAGGTAAAAATGTTTCGTTTCTGAGTATGTACATGCGTTTTCGAAACGTCTTGTCTGGTTAGTATCAATGAACTGCTAATAGATTTTTTGAATATTATATATTATATTGCTACATGTTCTTTCGAATAGATGTTGTTCAAAAAGTTGATATATATATACAATTTAATCTGGCGCGATCACATCACTGAGCACAAATTCGCCTAAGCCATTAACATTTCCTTTTTTGTCAATAAACAACTTGCTACGGAAACGAAATAATTTCGCCACTTTTGCTATGCTTGCATATTGATCGTTAGTGCAAGCTATTATTTGTTTATGCATGGCAATATATAATGTTGGTTTTCGTTTCATATTTGCTAGCCAAGAATATAAACTAGGTATTAGTTGACATTCATAACTTTCAACATCAATTTTGATAAAAACATGTGCAACTTCAGAATCAATTTGCCATGCTTTAAGAATGGCAGGTAAAGGATAACATTGAACTGTCCAATTTACAATAACACGGTGTATTTGTTCTCCCACAGTTTTATGAAATGACGCCTCACTATTACCAGGTTCTGCGCTTTTCATCTGAAGCGGACCAGATTCTACTCCCACACATCCTGCTTGTAGATGAACACGATTATACCACGGCGTTAGAACATTTTGCTTCAGATTAAAAGATGCTTTCGCGAAAGCCACAGGATCAGCTTCGATAGCGTATGTTCTAGCTGCTAATTGGCCACTAAATAGAATGGTTGGCCCAATCCAGCTGCCAAAATCAACGACTATAGTATCCGAAGTTATGTATTGCATAAATGTAGCATATGTATGGGCTTCCCAGGTTCCTTTCTCCACATTATCCCAAAAGTAAGAGTCAAGATCGCTGACTCGAGCAATGAGGTCCCCAATAGGAAATCTCACCTCACGTGTCTTTTTATGATTATTCAATGCTTCAAATGTTTCTCGAAATAGTGTAAAAGCTTTATGATCCCATCCAGAATCAAATACAAATATTTCAGAAGCCGGTTTTTCCTTTGTCCATGGTATGCTGTACGATATTCCGTCTAACGATTTGTAATGCGTGCCGTACAATGAAAAAATCATCGTTCCACATATGATAATGAATAACGACAGGAATGGCCATAAGGTCAAAAGCATAATATTCTAAAGAGTGATATTTCAGAAAAAAAAGTTATTAAGTTTTAATTTTGCCATCTAACATTATCTTTGGTTTCATATCTTTAGGAGGGAATTTTTAGTGTTTGCATGCCAGATCCTTGATAATTCCGACAGGGATCTTCAATACATTCACTCTTTCTATCTAAGAAAATTAAATCCAGAAAGATGCGTATAGTTACGAACATTCAACACCTTGCCAAGAACTGTCTGGAAATCATTGAAAAAAAACAGGAAAATCTTCGGCAGAAATACAGCTTCTATGTTTCAGATGTTTCTCGTAATTTCCTGCGGGATCCTGCGAGATCTGGTAGCCGGATCGATCGACCTGAATACATTTAAGTTAAAAATTTGCTCAAGAAACCATAAACTATGAGATATATAGTTTGCCTTGAAACATCAAAAAGTTGACAGGACTCACTACAAGATGTTATAAAGAACCTGAGAAGTTTTCTATTGCTATGATATTAGGAGCTTGTCAGATTTTCAATAGCTCCTAAATAAAAAAGATTTTGATTTCATCTTGAAGGATCGTACTAGATTTCTATGAGGATGTTGACATTTTACCTGAAAACTACTGACTAGGCGTTATATGCTAGATGTCTATTTTTTTCAAATGTTTCAACAAAATTGAAAAGAAGAATTTAATGAACATTCTATTATTATTTCTGCGCAGAGATAAAAAATCTAAAATTCAGAAGTTGGACAAATAAATGAAAGAATTGCTTTATTCACTACTTTTCTCAATAAATGTTATTGTTTGCATTTACATAATTATTTGGATGAAAGCAAACGAAGAGTTCAAGGAAACTATAATGTTCTATATCTGTAAAAAAAACCCAAACTTTCTAATGATGGAAGCGATGATCAAAAGAAAGCACAATATAAAACAATAGTTTTTGTTGCACTTCGTCAGAAGACACTGACTATGTATTTATTCAACTTTAGAAAGAAAGAAGTCAGTACATCTTCTTTATTGTATTTATGTGAAAAAAAAAGAAAATCTATAATGAAGGAATGAGCCTTTGGCATGTCCGATCTGTTAGGGTGCTTTCAGCGAATATATAGCAAATAAAATTAATAAACTTTTCATTGAGCATACTGAAGCTTACTTTAAAAGCTAGAACGGTGAACTGTTCAATGAGAGTAATGACTAAATTTTGAAACCAGAAAAATAAACTACTTAAAACCTTAATGTAGATAAAAAAAATATTTTTAATTATCGTGCTTGAATAACCTGTTCACACTCGTGTAATAGAAAATTGTCTTTCACCACTCCGCCCATGTGCTCATTTACAATCAAAATGCGATGCAATTACGCGTAGTTACGATGAAAAAATCAAAGTTACGCATAACTGCGCTGCAATTTTTCGTAATTATGGGTCACAGTGCGATTGCAGTTACAATTACAATATAACTGTGACGCAGTGCATAAAAAAATGATGACATGGGCGTTGCATAATATATGTATAAACATATATTATAAAATCTTTAACGATTAATAGGCTCGATAATCAATCCTGAAACAAACAAAAGTTGAATATTTTTTAGGAAAGGAGGAAAACAGCCTATCTTGAATACAGAATGATGAATTTTTTTATGAAGAGTTGATTAATCTATTCTTGATTGTAGTACAATAACGGCTTAAAATAAAAGAATAGAATCATCTACCTGTAAACATATAATAACGATCCCATGTGATAGGAGACTTGTATATCGAATCTCTTATAGTAGCATAATAAACCATTTTTCGCTTTTCTGAAAGAAAGGGTTATACGGAACTTAAAAAATGCATAAAGTTTGTCTATCCAAGCTAATCAGAATTCATTATGCGCTAAACCACTGAAAACTCAGCAATACATCTAACAAAAATCTTTAACAGAGAGTAATCAAGTGCGAAGAATCTGAATCTGAGGCTACTTTTACGAAATTTTAATTAATTAATAATATTAGTTTTCCAAATTCCTATAAAGTGTTTTTATATCGGTGAGATATATTTGTCACAGCATAGAACAATAATATTCCTTAACACTCGATCAAATCATGAGAATTTTATTATTCTGAATAGAATGTTTTCATTGCTGTTAAGAAACTAGGAAATTATCTATCTATTTCTCTAGTTAATCTTTCAGTAATATTTGTATACATTCTATCGAAATAAAATCTCAACTTTCATTTGAATTTATAGGAAATCGTTAGGTTTGATGATTCTAGTAATAGATGCCGTAGGGATTCTGCTGTTGATCAAAAGATAAATCTCTCAAGCAACTGAACTATTTTTACTATGGTTCGCCTCTATTTTTAGTAACAAAACGCTACTGTCTTACAGTCGTTTTGATCATATAAAGGTGCATACGTAAGTTGAAACATCAAAAAATGATCAGAAGAAAAGAGAAAGTAGAAATACAGAATAAAAGAAAAAAAATCTAGCGATAGGACTACGTCGTACAAATATACAGGTTTGCTTTTTTTGTATAGTGCAAAGAATCGAAAGAAAAGATATAACTGTGCAGTGTAGTTTGATGAAAGAAAAAAAAGTGTGCGAAAAATATTCATCACTCATGTCTATTTCATCATGATGTGTATGAAATAGCATGGATGATTGATCTATATAAATAAAAATTACTTTAAGAAAAACCAACTAACCTCATTGAATATGAATACGTCAGATGGTTTGCTTCTAAGATGCACAAAAACAATTTTAATATATTTCAGTGTTAATTTTCATCGTAACTATAAACTCAAGAATGTCAGAAAATATACTTTATTATTCGGAAGATTGTTTCTATATATCTTTAAGATGTATACACTAGGCATTAATTGCAGTTTTCTCCATTGCAATATATTTTATCTTGTTTTGAAATTATTCATGCATTCTAATGTGAAGCTCCAATCTGTGCTATCAAATGTTGTTTAAATTATCGCATATGATCTATCTGTAGAAAACAAAAGAAACCTTTTTCTTTTATCTACATAAAGTTATTCTTAAAATAATACTTGATCAGTATCACTGTAATAGCGTTGCGAAAAGATCCTGTTATAAATTTCAATAACTCACTCATCTCTGGCACATGGTTTGTTTCTAATGTTTTTCTGAATTAGTTGAGAGTCGAGATTAAATTTGCTCATTCCTAGGAAAAAAACATCTATGGTTTCTGAATGAATTTCCTTCTTTGAGAAAAGGGTCAGCGAATCTATCGGATTCATGTTACTTGTTAACAAAGAGAGATAGAAAAATCTGTCTTTGAACATACAGCTCATTCCATTTATTTTGGATATGATTTGAATACAGTTTTTTTCACTAATAAGCGACACAGATCTTATAATTCTCCTATTAGATGATATTCCCAACACCGTAGATGCTGTTGGGATATTTATATTTCAGGTAAAGGAACGTTCCGTAGAAAAATTACCGAAAATGAATATAAATGTATCAAGAAGTATCATCAGTCGCATTGATAATCAGATCGGAAAATAGTCTCACGTAGATTTTTTAAGTAATCAAAAAATCAAAATATTATCATCGACGTTATTGTAGCAACATCTATATTTGTACGTCATATTACATAATACATTAATAAAGAAAACCCTCCGACAATTTCTTTGATGGCTGAAAAGTGTCATGCTGGTGTTGATACTACATTTCATATTATTCGCGATGTTCTTCACACAAAATGTCGTACAATTGTGCACTGGTGGACACTAAAATGATGTGACTACTAAGGAACTCTCGTCTTATTTCGATTCAAGCTAACGAGGGAACCTTTCCAACTGTCTAATCGCTTTTTAAACAAAACCTACTGGGTTCTAGGTTATTAACTATGCTGATTCCGAATATCGGTATGAGAAGTGCCCTTAGGGCTTTTTTGAGGGGGGGGATAGGGTGGGGAGTCCAAAAAACCGGTTTTTTAGGCTAAAATGTTTTTTCATCAAACTGATTTTTTGGCTCATCCAGATTGTAGAGCATGCTAAGTTACCTATGAAACCATATTTCTTTCTGCTTCAAGTCGAATTTTGAAGGCCATAAAGCCATTTTAATTCATACAACATACACATGTTAACATTACAATATAAAACATAGTAGTTTACACAATCTTAATTAAAGCTGATTTCTACCAATAAACCTACTCTTAATAATATAAGTATCTGATATTTATAAACCATTATTTAAAGTCAAACATATTGCTAGAGTTTAGACTGGTATGCAAAGATATAATAATAGTTACTTATAATAGCTGATATCCACGTCTATTACTATAAATCGATCCTCTCGTTCAAAAATATCTCTCTTCAGTTGTGATGAACTCTGCTAATATTGTACGGTGCTTATCAGAACTACTTAACGTTGATTTTAGTTTAAATATAACGGAAGTTTCTCAAAAAGAACGTTTAGTCGCTCAGCGTCTAGCTGAAATAATTAACTCACTTATTAACTGTGATAAGTTTCATTACGATGATGAAGTAACATTAGAATTGGAGAATAATTTGGATGATTATTATAATGAAGATGATGTTGTTGCTTGTGATTGTTACAGTCTTATTTGTGAATTGTAGGAGAAGATAATTTGGAAGCTTAGTGATAGTTCTAGTTCGTTTATTTCAAAAGAAAACGCAAGTATTTATACCATAAGAAAGTGGTTACTTTCCCACCTCTTGTAATACAATATCTTTCTAGGAAACTACCTAAGTGATATCACTTAGTTCATCACTTGGAAATAACACATTTCAATATAGATCAAAATAACAGAAGAAGAACGAATTCACATAACGAAAGGAAAAATCCTATATGATCATATATGAAGGAAAAGAAGAAAATCATATATGAAGGAAAGAAGAAAATCATATATATGAAAGAATAGCGAACGAATATTTTATATGTTCGCTTACAGTGATAATGATGGTAATGATGCTGATGATGAATGGGATGATAAAGAAAATATAAAAGAAAATTATCGGTTAAATAATTATTCATTTGAATTCATGACGGAAGTAATAGATTTAGCTGATGCAAAAGATTCATCTGGTAAACGTCGTCGATCATGGAAAACTATTAAACACCGATATCGATCCATTCCAGATCAAACTTATATTGGTCGTTTTCGTAAATATTTAGCTCAACAAGGTACAAAAAGACAAAAAACTCAAAATATTGATAAAATTGTATATCAAAATTTTATGAATGCTCGTGATCAATATCTACCGATTCACGACATTGATATTCAAAGATGGACTTTACAAGCTGCAAAGGCGTTGAATCTCGATAGTTTTGTTGCTTCAGAATCGTGGCTTCTAACTTTTAAAAATCGTCACGGAATATGCTCTCGTAAAATAACTAATATAGTTACTAAAAAATAAATAATTAATTTTGATAATATAAAGAAATCCGAAATAGAATTTTTAGAAAAATTCTATGGATTATCAACAAAATATTTGACAAAAGAGATCTTGAACACGGATCAAGTGGGAATTGAAAAAGAATTACACTCGACACGTACATTATCATTCCAAGGAGAGAAAAAAACGTTTGGGTGTGTTGCATCAAAAAATGCAACTACGCATTCATATACAATTCAACCTATGATTAATTTAGATGGACAATTAATTGGACCGATGTACTTGTGTCTTCAAGAACCAAATGGCCGTATGGGTGAAATTGTAAAACGTCATTTATTTCAACCAAAAAATGTTGTTATTACGTGTTCTGCACCAGGCAAATTGACGAGTTCATTGGTCAAGTATTGGCGAGACAAAGTTTTAGTACCATCAATTGGTAAAAAAGTTTTACTCTTATCAGATTCATGGTCTGGTCAAAATGATAGTAATATATATACTGATTTAAAATCAATTGGAAAAGCGGTTCACCGCATTCAAATACCACCAAAAACGACATCTGATATACAACCACTTGATAAATATTTTAATCGTCAAATAAAAAATTTAGCAAAAAAGATATATAATCGTGTAGCTTTAGATCAATTAAATGTAAATTTATATGAAAGAAATAATATAATTAAGTTAGTCTCACTCATATATAACCAGTTATCAGCACCTGTATTTAAAAAGATGATTTTATATTCTTGGTACGCTAGTGGCTACTTAAAAAAAGATCCATCTCCATTTAAAAATGTGAACGACATTTGTTTCTCAAATTTAACAACATATCAAACTTGCCAAACAGATAAATGTCTTGAGCAAGCATTTATAAGTTGTAGTTGGTGTTCGAAAAACTTATGTTTTCAGCATTTTTTCATTGAGTATCATTTTCATGAATAGATAACGATGCGAACTAATGGTAGAGTATTTATATGTTCTTTTTTTCTGTAGATATTACAGTTTAGATTATGAACAATGGCTAATATTACTCTATGGTTTATCATGACTGACCCGATCACATGTACAAAAGGACGAGTTTCTTCAATTCAAGACTTTTTTATTCATAAGTTGAAAGTTATTATGGTTCTTGTTGTTGTTTAACATTATTTAGTTTTGTTCTTCTCTTTGTGTAACTGATCTTTTTGAAATAAAAGGAAAAAAAAAAATCGTACCTGCTCGGGTTCTAATTTTCGGTATGCGCCACCTGTTAGGTCATGAGTCGACATACTTTAAATTTTAACACGACAGATGTTTTCGTTTATTTCATATATAAGTTATTTTATAGAAAAAAAAGAACTATTTGTCTATATTCCTTTTTAAAACTTCAAAACTTTTGTCTCACTATAGGCAAGTAGTTAATAATACACAGTTAAATTAAAATAGCTTTATGGCCTTCAAAATTCGACTTGAAGCAGAAAGAAATATGGTTTCATAGATAACTTAGCATGCTCTACAATCTGGATGAGCCAAAAAATCAGTTTGATGAAAAACAATTTTAGTCTAAAAAACCGGTTTTTTGGACTCCCCACCCTATCCCCCCCCCCTCAAAAAAGCCCTAAGGGCACTTCTCATACCGATATTCGGAATCAGCATAGTCAATAACCTAGAACCCAGTAGGTTTTGTTTAAAAAGCGATTAGACAGTTGGAAAGGTTCCCTCGTTAGATGAGTCAATAACTTAAGTTAGTAACTAACTTAGATCGGTCGATATCGTGAAAACTAGTTTTGCTGATATAGATGATTGAAATAGTTTCGGCGATCTGTATTTCAATAATCTTCATATCGATCATCTATATTTCGTCAAAATGTGCGTTCGATGATCTTTCTTTTCGATGATGTTCGTTTCGTCATCAGTTTCGGCGAAGTGACTATTCTATGATTTAGGTTTCGGCGATGAGGTATACAATCGTTTTGTCTGAAGCTCTCAGGGCATTCTAAAGGCTTTCACACCTACTTGTCGGCAAAATTTCTTCATGGTATTGTTTTCCGTCGACTCAAGAACTAGTCATGTTCTTTTTCTCAACCGGACTGTTGAAGCATCGTACATATAGGTTTTGAAATAGAAAACTTATAATAATCGATAATTGTTGCTCGTCTGTTTGTATTTTTTTTATTATCGTATGCAGAGATGTCCGTCGCGGCAGCGGCAGCTTTTCTAGAAAAAAATTTAAAAAACTCATGAATTTACAGATAATCTTGACATTGATTTCTGCTGCACTATAAGACTTGACGAATCTGAGCGATTAGCGACAGTAGCTCTAGCTTAAACCAATCACAGCCTTGAAAATCGAAAGATTTTTAAAAATACCATCGCGGCAGCGGCAGATTCTCAGCCGCGATGGACATCTTTGATCGTATGTCCCTGATGCGACACTATTCTCAGTCATCTAATGAGACTACCGCTGTTTTTTCATTACAATAGTAATATCTACAACTTACAGTATGTATCAAGTGTAATCAATCGCGTTAAGTATAATGCTGAAATTGAAAAGAAAAATTTATGCAAAATACAGGAGCAGCCTATGTGTCCAATCCTAGGTACTTGTCCAGTTTAATCACAGTTGCGCCCTCACCCTCACTCACATTTATGTGATCGTGCATGTCAATTAGTGTAACGGCTGTGATTAAACTGGACAAGTACCCAATCCCATACTCACCTCTGTTAGCTATTCGCAACTGTAAACATTAACATGCAAAAATATTTTTTCACGTAACTCTATCAGAAGAGATGATCAATGAGCATGTATTATCATCCTGAGTAGAAATTATTCGTTACACTTTTATTTCTAATTGTTTAGAAATATTTCATTCGAATTCAAAAGAAAAAATTATTATGAACAAGTATTAAATCTCGTCTCGTATAATATTTAGTTGAAATTTAAAAATAAAATTTTAATTTTCAAAATATAAATTCTGTCAATCATGAATAAAATCATAGTCATGCAAGTTTATATATAATACATACAGTATTAAAAATAAGGAGATTCTCTAAATGTTTATGCCTATATTAAATGATATGTGAAACAATAAACGAGAAAAAAAGATCGTTCTATCAATCAGCAATTTATTTTTCGTTCGTTCAGACTATAGAAAAAATACATCATTGTTTTTATTGACGATATCGGTCAAATAGAACGTATGATTATGTCTATATATTAATATCGACATTTACAAGTTACAAAAATAGAGAATTGACAATCAATATGGAATGCTCGTCTATTCAATTGAATGATTTACCTGATGAAATTCTTATTTACATTTTTAAAAAGTTGGCTAAAGTCGAAATACTTTACTCTTTAACGGGCCTTAATATACGGTTAGATAATATAATATGTGACTCTATTTTTACGAATCATTTGACTTTGGCAAGGTTTGCACCTAATTATTTGACGATGCTAAGATCATTATTAATGTATTTTGTTTATCCAATACCTGATCCACTACTTGATCGTTTTTGTTTATATATCTTACCTAAAATTCATGAAAAAGTCAAATGGCTTGAACTTGAATCATTATCAATGGAACGTATTCTTCGCGCTACAAATTATACAAATTTATCTGGAATTGCTCTATATAATATTCAAGTAGAAAGAGCTGCACAGCTTTTTTCTGGTAAGATATTTTATTTCGATTCTTCTACTGATTAATATATTAAATCTAAATGATTCACATGAATTCATTTGAATTATTTCATATGGCTACGAATTAGATAAGTACACATTTTAATAATCTTAAAGTAATTTTGTATTTTGTTCAGATTTTTTTAAATGAAATAAGGAAACCATAATGAAACAGATCATTTTACATCGAATTTAAATGTTTATTAAAAAAATAGTAAAATAAGCATCGATCTTGTCTTTTCAATTTAAGCTTAAGTATAAATTGGTGAAAAAACTAAATATAGAATAAAATAGATGAATGTAACAAAGTACAATATCTATGAAATATAATTTATTGAATAGTTCTAACAAAGAAGATTATCACATGTAAATTTGAGCATTATTAAAAAAGAACAAAAACTTAAATCTAAATAATAGTATAAGTTTTCAAGAATTTTTTAATCTATTCATCGTTTAGATGAACGTATTTTCACTTGTACTTTCAAAAATCAAATTTCATCACTTGTTATTGATATTAATACAAATGAAGAACAAAATTCAACTACATATTTAGATAGAAATGGACAACCATGTTCAAGAAGTTTTGTAAATACATTTTTGTTTACTGAAATCTTTACTACATTCACTAATTTACGATTATTACATTTTGGTCCATCTTCAAGTTGGTGTCAATACTTATCATTCTATGATATTTCACCTCCCACTATTTTCTCTTCGACTCTATTAGAATTATACGTTTGCTTAACTACCTTTAGTGATTGTCTTGATATGCTTGATGGACGTTTCAATAAGCTTCATACATTTCATGTCAATATCACTTTCATTCGTCCTTTGAAATCAGTAATGAATCAAGTAGATTATTTTGCTGAATCTTTAATATATTCAAATAAATTATATTTGTTCTCTTTTCTAGGAAAAATTACCTAATCTAAGATGGTTTACTCTATATTGTGATTCGTTTACAAATTATTACGATGTATCAATTTTACCACTTTTACATCGAATGACTAATTTAGAAAAACTTGATTTGTGTCTTGCAGTTAATAGGGAAGAAACATTTATTGATGGTAATGATTTGAAGTTAAATATTCTAAATTATATGCCTTTATTAAACAAATTTATGTTTAATATTCGTTCATCCATTCATTTTTCTAACGAATTTAATTTACCATCTAATGAATATATTCAACAAACATTCAAAGATTTTGAAAATAAACAAATTGTTTCTTATATTGATTATTTCCGAGAAGAAAAATATAGTCAATGTCATATTTATTCATATCCATATCAATTGAACAAGTATGATAATATAACTTTAAATTTTCCAGGTGGAATATTTGAATGGGTTCGTGAAATATCATTATTTGATGAACGTCCTTTTGAACATGAATTTTTTATGAGAATTGAGAAATCATTTCCATTTATGAAAAAATTAACTGTAATCAATAAGAAACCACAAAAGAAACAATTTATAAAATCAAACAATAATAATCAAGATTTATCAATCATTGAATATCGTCATCTTACTAACCTTAATCTTTGTAAAGCTCACAAAGATTATTACAAACAATTTTTATATGGTACCAAAACATGTTTACGAAATAATGTTTATGTTCTTATGGATTACCGACAAGTTAAAAAAGTCACACGCAATTTTCGAAGAAATACAACACGCAGTAATTGTGCGAAAATTATTTACGTATTTTTTCAGAATCCATCAAAATTTCCCGAACATTTAAAAGACTATTTTCCTCATGCACAAATACACTGAGTATTATGGATTATTATTAAAATAAAACATGAGAAAAAACAGTTTAATTTGCATTGATTTCTTTACAATTAACAATGTCTAATAATGTTGATGACAAAAGGGCTACAAATATGTTTTTAGTTCAAAGTGAATGATAAAAAAATAACACTATTCTACATAAAACTATCAAACTAATATGAGATAGTAATGTAAAGATGAATAAACTAGACAGTTAACTGATCGCTATCTAAATATCACCAAAACAAAATTTCTTCTGAATCAGATTTTAAAAAATTTTCGTTCAAGTTTCGATTTCATTTCCACGGGATTGAGATTATTTTGTAATTTTTTACACGTGAGTAGAAATGAATATTGCCATTGTAAAACTTGATTATTTTTATTTTAGTAGAAAGTAGACAAATTTGAATTTTCTATTCATTTTTCAAATAATTTTATTAATTCTATAAATGAGAAAGCATTTACTCTGTACAGAATTTATGTAACTTATTAAGTATGCTAATTGCCACTGAACGTATTAGTATATTTGAATTCATATTGAATTTCATAAATATTAAAGAAGTGTTTTAATGAAAAGAAAATATATTTTTTTAAAAAGTTCTATTGGAATTAAAAAATAATCTTTTCTATATAAAAGAATATTTACTAAAAATAAGTATTTTTTAAGAAGCATAGTTTTAGTCAGTTAGATGCTAGAGAAATATTACTAATAATTGTAAAGAATGAAATTAAAGATTGATCGCGAGATTTTCAAAGATTTTTAATATATATTATTTTAATATGTTTAATATACAAAAAAAAAATCCTAAGAAAGAAATACAAATGTTTCGAAATCATTTTCAGTAAACAATCATTAAAAATGATTTCAATATATTTTTTTTTAGAATTTACATTATAATTCAATTAAAATACAATATCTATTATTTCCTTTGTAATTAAATTTTTGATTTTATTAAATATATAAACAAAATACAACATCGTTCTTCTAATCAAGAAAATAATTAAATTATTTTGAGAAAAAAAACAGCTGTCTATCTATAGTGAACAAAAAAAATCATTCATCTTTTGTTAATTGTCCACCTATTGAATAAAATGTAACACGTACTTCATTCGTACGACTTGTACGTTCATCAAATGTATTACAATGATCATGTGGTGGTATATAAAGATGTAATGAAATTGTAGTTTCTGTATGACTTGGATTTTCTATACGATGTAAACCAATTCAATCATTAATATAAGCTACTTGTCCTTCTTTTACTTCACCACGATTAATGATATGCATTGGTTCTTCTTGTCCAATTGTTGGCGAAGAATATTGTGTTTCAATTAAATTTCCTTGTATACATTTTAAAAAATAATGTGAATTTGTATGATTATGAATTGATGAACCTTGACTTTCAGCCCAACATAATATAATTAAATTAAATTTTCCATTTCCAGCATCAACTAAATTTCTTGTATAACGATCTGGTTGAAATTTAATAAATGGTGACCATTCATTCATTGTACCTTCATAATTATTCA
This sequence comes from Macrotrachela quadricornifera, assembly GCA_022393335.1. Lineage (NCBI taxonomy): Eukaryota > Metazoa > Rotifera > Eurotatoria > Philodinida > Philodinidae > Macrotrachela > Macrotrachela quadricornifera. The sequence continues at coordinate 16,070 of JAJEKB010020179.1, forward strand.
TTATTGTAGAATCATAATCAATATTAACTTCATTTGTTGAAAATGCTTGAGAAAGTAATTCAATTAAGCCCCCCCTCCCCTTAGAAAACTCAATTTTTCGAAAAAAAAATCGAAGTTGAGTTTTTATCATAGAAAGATGCAGCGAAGTTTCCTCTTTCAGAATATATGTAGCTTTTCGCAAAATGATCAGATTTTCATAGACTTATCGAAAGAAAATTCGACCCTATTACCATCTTTTCTGAGAAATTTTCGTAGCTTTTAGGAGAGGATTCCCCAAATCACCACCCAGGTCGGCCGCCACTAAACTGTTTTTTTGATCTCAAATGAAAGATCATATTAGGAAGCTTATAAATCCAAAATATTAAGTTTTTCTGATGAGCTTGTGAAAAATACCAAAGGCCACAATCCTCCAATTTTGAGTTAAACTATAAAAATTCAATAAATGACTTTTCTCATGTTTTGCCGGTATTTTAAGATTTTCTATCCCTCTGCTCATTATATTCAGTAGAAAAATATCTCAAAAGATAGAGAAAAGAATTCTCTATAAAATGGCTATGTCAGTGGTCATGAAACTAACATTTAGTAATCGATCGTACTGCCACAAAGGAAGAGGGATCTATTATTGATGAATGCCGTGATAGATCTATTATATGAACTCACTCCCTACATGATCATTTATTTAGAGATGCACTCATCTCCATATTTTTGGATATGTAACACTGCTGATAAAAAAATCTCAAATTCATGCATAAGTTGCTCCAATTGGACACAATACAATAAGTGTATAGGCAAACATCGTACTGGTAAAACGTCATCCCACTTTTTTTTGTATTCACACTTGCCAGAAATAGCCTAGGTTTGGTTCGAAAACGAACTGGTCTCATCTCAATTACTCATATATAAATTTTATCATATAAAGATAAGTGCACAGCAATATCTTTTTTTGGTTAAAGATAGTATTACTCATTTTTTGCTACTACTGTGTCATATATAAATACACGATTTTTTCAAACAACAACTCATTCTTTTTTTTTAAATACAAGTTAATTTTGGGACAAAGTATGCACAAAAACCAGATGTACGGTGAGTATGTTACTGTAAATATTAGATCGTGCTTGAGATACATATGTAGGCTAAACGGTGCAGATGATAGATGAGTCTACAGTAATCTAAGCGAAAATGAAACTTTTTTTTTTATAATATTGACCCATGATTTTCACACATACTCATGTTCAGTTCCGTCATTCAGGAAAGAAAAAATTACTTTTACAGTAGCGTTCGTTATTAAAAATTCAGTTGTTTTGTTTTGTAATAGACTTCAATTGACGAAAAAACGATATCAAAAACCTTCAATGAAACATTGTTCAATTCGAAAAATCGTCGGTCAAATGTTATAAAAAAAATCTTTCTTTGCTATTGTTATTTCATCAGCTATTTACTGTTAATCTATACATACCTATTTGTTTGCTGTTTTACCATCAACATTTTGTTTTCATTTAATAATTATTTCAGTGACGCTCTTTTTGGCATTAACGTTCGTTGTTGTTGCACGAGGAAAACCATCAGTATGGCTACCGGGTGACACTCATCTATCAGGTAAACTTTAAACTAAACTTCTTTACATGGGTAAATATCAATTTGAAATCAAGTATATATGATTGCTTTGCATTCAATGGCGTTACACAGCTAGTAAAGGATTAAATTAAAAATGAGATAGAAATCCAAAGAGTCTTTAGAATTTATAGGAATTTCACAATACATTTATTCGAAAATGGTAGATCCTGATTGATCTTTAAAATTCTGCAATATGCCTTATACTATGTAAGATAAGAAGAAACGATAGATTTTTAAAAATTTCGTACACGATTAGGCAATCTTTAGAATAAATAGGTTTAAATGTATCTGTCTAGGATGGTCAGATACTGGTAGTATGATTTATGCACGAGCGCTACATACATCTACCTTATTAACAAATGGAAAAGTGTTAGTAACTGGTGGAGTCAATAATTCTAAATATTATCATAATACTGCTGAATTATATGATCCATCCATTCAAACTTGGATAATGACTGGTAGAATGAACTATGCACGAGCTGAACACGCAGCAACTGTTTTAACAGACGGAAAAATATTAATTACTGGTGGATATAATGGCACATATGCTTTAAATAGTGTTGAGTTGTATGATATAAGAACAGGAGCATGGACAATGACTGGTAATATGAATTTTCCGCGATTCGGCCACACGGCTTCCATATTATCAAATGGAAAAGTGTTAGTTGCTGCTGGATCTAATGGTACTCGTTTTTTAAAGAGCGCTGAATTGTATGATCCATTAACTGGAACTTGGACAACTACTGATAGTATGAATATGCCAAGATTTGATTTCACTGCATCCATTTTAACGAATGGAAAAGTATTAATTGCTGGTGGAGTAACTGATGAAGACGCTTCGGGTGCTAATGAATTATATGATCCATCAACAGAAAAATGGACATCTACTAGTAATATGAATATGCAACGATTTGGTCACACAGCATCTGTATTAACAAATGGAAAAGTGTTAGTTGCTGGTGGATTTAGTGATAATTTTACTAATACTGCTGAATTATATGATCCATCAACTGAAACTTGGACAAGTACTGGTTTATTGCATCAGGCACAAGCTTTTCACACAGCATCAATATTAAAAAATGGACAAGTATTAGTTGCTGGTGGATATGGTTCTTCTGGAGTTTTTTCCACACATTCTGAACTGTATGATCTATCAACAGGAACTTGGATAATTTCTGGCAGTGTGAGTCATACGCGGTATCAACACACAGCAACTATTTTAACAAATGGAAACGTGTTAATGACTGGTGGAACTACTAATGATGGTTATTATTTGAACAGTACTGAACTTTATTAATCATTTCAAATCAATAAATATAACAAACAATTTTTGATAATAAAAATGACTAGTTTATTTTTGAAATATTATTCTTAAAGGTTGATTGTGTTCTCAACTCTTTTCATCTAATAGCTACAGCAGTCGGAAACGCAACTTTTTTTAACAGTCGAAGTATCTGCACTTAAGATTAGAGAAGAGTTGTCGTTCACAAGAAAATATTGCTACTTGATAATATATAGTTGTTCGAATAAATAATCTGAATATTGTGGTATAAATCGTATCTGAAAAAAGGCCAGTAGTGGACAACTTTTTAATCGGTAGAAAAACGATGATTTCAAGCGGAAAAATGACTACCGGGTCAAAAATGAGTCTTCACACAGGATTGTGTTAGTCATAGTGCATCTCATTTAAAAATGTCTCCATATAATGCACTAGGCGAAAAATGATCTGAAGCAGGAGAAAATGCTTACTTATATTGGAAAAATGGTTTATATATAAGAAAAATGTTATGTTAAAAGAACACATGTCCATAACATGTTCTAGCGAGAAAAGGATTTGATTCAATCTAGTAATTAGAGAATGAATGTAATCAACTATGCTAATTAACTCCCTTCAATAGTTTTATGACAAAAAGTCAGTGTCGAAATGTATCATTTCAAGAATATGTAAAAAAAGAAGTATCGCGTGTTATTAGTAACTTTGGATTTGTCGTGTATTAATACTAAATGTTTTGACTTCATCAGTGTTATTCTTTCTCTATGTTAGAGTGAATAGCGAGATTGGTATATATCCCGATCTTTTCCTAGATAACTAGGTGGCCATGCATCGATTAATGTTTACAGATGCCATGAAGTGCCCTAGATAACGACTTCACTACTACCGTGACTAATTCTTTTTTCTTTTCTTCATATAACATTATGATATATATATATCGAGGTATTACTTACATGCGAGATTACAAGAGAGAACAACACGCATACGATAGTAACTTCTTCTATTGACGGCGTGTATTTTAACAATACTTTGAATCTTGCGCATTTTCCATCTTTCTTTTTTTAGCCCTATATAGTTGTCATTTTCAATGTATCACCCACATTTTTGATCATCTATTTGCATTACATTCTACAATTTTTTCCATCCAAACGCGCTTTGTATTAACAAATCTTATCCCAAAGTAATCCTACAACAGATAAATATACACATACCAATGAAATTCTTTCGAAATGATATTTGAATAAAAAAAAAATTTCATCTGGTCATTGAAAATCTAATGCATACAGTATGCCCCAATGTCAAACGATTCAAGCACAAAACCATAATTTTCATTTCACAAACCAACAATGCTTCTAATATTACTGTTCTAATCGATACACCTTACTTTTTCACGCAGTAACCAATACATAAAAAAGCAATCATTCTTACTACAATTTCACTACTCTACTACTCATATTTTACACGAAAATACACATTTTTCATTTTCTCCGCATTCTACCAAGAACTTCTTCACATTCCTGGACGCTTTCCATTATCTAACCACAAAGCTTCAACCATATTGCAGTTTTCATAGCATTTTTCTACTTGTTTTACATTTTTCCACTGGAGATTGTTAAAAAAATATAGGAAACTATAACATATTTCTTTATCCACTAAATCATTATTAGATTTTTCTAACTCATTTTTCCACTAATGTCAAACTTTTTTCTGCTTGATTTTTATCTTGCCGCTGAAGACTGTTAGTAAATATCATATACTATTTATGACATATTTCTCTATGTATTCAATCATTATTACATTTTTCTAACTCGTTTTTCTATTGACATCAAACATTTTTATGCTTGATTTTCATTTTTCCGCAGAAAATGGTTATAGAATCTGAAAAGAATCAGTATTATTCTTCCTTATCATACCGTTATTCTCGGTTTCTTGATCATTTTTCCCATATAGAAATGAATTTTTTGGTTGAAACTTGTTATAGAATTTGAAAACTAAAGAAGGATTATTCTTCTTTATCATATGAGTATTTCTGATTGTTTGATCTTTTTTCTTGCATAGAAATGCGTTTTTTCCTTCATGCTCTCTTTTTTCCGCTGGCAATGGCGATTTTTTCGTCGTTTCTCTGCAATATTTAGACCCTGGGGAATTTATTATCAATACACTCGTTGGAACGTCGTATATGGAAAGAGGCATTTTTGACTTGCAGCCGATTTTTCCGCTTAAAATTATCATTTATGTCACCGATCAGAAAGTTGTCCAACCCTCATATTCAGTCGAGGATTAAGCAAATCACAGCAGCGAGCGATTGAAGCTTATTTTTATTTTGAAATAAAAAACATGTAACATGAAAAGATAAAAAATCTTAACATGTCATTATATAAAAGTTTAAAATCAAGAATAAAAAATATTTAATCAGGTGGTCAAACAAAATGTAAGGATGCCATTCATTGAAGTATCGTAGTCTCCTTTGTTGCTACAGAAAAATTCTTCTTAGCGACGTATGTTAATATACAAAAGAGTAGCGTTATCTTATTTTTTAGCGTATTTTGATCTAGGATAATTTGCAATCCTTTTAAATTATTCATGACTCGGTTTTACCTAGAGATGTCGATAGTGAAAAATGCATCTAGTATTGATAGGCCCAACGAAACGACTTTTTTTTTGAGAGATAGTATACCAATATACAAATTCATATATGACTGAAAAATATGGGATAACCATCAAATTAAACAACTATAGTAATTCTCAATTAATTATGATACCCGTTGATAGATCATGTACATATGTTTAATTTCGAACTCAGTACATGCATCAAACAAAATCAAAATATTTTATTTAAAGTAACTTATTCTATTTCTAGTTGACATGAATAGATGCGTTGACCATAATCAAGGATAATATTCTCATTTTTCAAAATCGTTTATGTTAATTTTTGATAACTAAAAATTCGTTTTATCGGTCCTTTAATCATATCAATGCAGTCATTGTTTGTGAAAGGTGGCAGACGGCGATAAGGTATGTTGTTCTACTCTTTTTCATTTCTTTTCTTTCGTTTCTTTTTGTATCTCGCGAGTACGGCCTTCAAAACAAGGTAAGTAGCATTATAAGTTAATATTTACGCGAATAAGAGTATTCAATTTATTTGACAAGCATCTTTTATATTTCATTTCTTCTGCAGCTGCTCTTCATCAATTTCACACAGACTTGCTATGGATCGAGGGTTCTACTCATTTTCCCGCCCTGAGTTTCTAGGATTCATAGAATGACAGGAATATATAGTGACTTGCCTCAAAATGAAAAAAAAAGCCATGTCTAAACACTTTTGCATATTTGAAAACACACAAAGACGGCATATCGTTGAGTGGTGATCATGTATTCGTCGAGTGTTCTGCAAGATTCTTTGATGGTTTCGCGTAGATTCAATAGGCAATGTATGTGCAAGTTTGGGTAACAGAGCATTCTGCTTGGCAACATTCGCATATCCAAAATCATGGCTAATGAGCGCTTTAGTGGTTGTATAAAATAAGAAGCTCGAACTCGACTTGAATAAACCGTTTTTCTATAGTGAAACACGTGGCTGTAAAATTATCTCTTGAATGAAAAGATGCTAATTTACTGGAATATGGGAAGGGGTGAAGCAACCGGCATGAAGCCTTGTTTTGATACAGTACTCCCATATGAGTTTTCTTTTCCTTTTTTGTTTTATATTAGATGGAACTATTGTATCTAAAATTTCTAGATATTGTTAATTAATAATAATAAAATAACAAACTTTAAATATTTATTTGTGATGTTAGAATGGTTGAATTTGTTTTTCTTTCATGTATATCATATGATAGCGGGACTGCAAGATGGTGATACTGGTAGAAGAATTTATTATTAATTTTCTTCTTCCATCCTACTATCACATGATATACGTGAAAGAAAAACAAATTCAATTATTCTAACATCATAAATGTCTGATAAAGTTAAACATCGTTTATCGAAATATTATAAATACATATCTAAAAACTTTAAATATAATAATTCTATCGAATATCAAACAAGAAAGAAAGAGAAAAATTCATATTTCAATAATCCCAGAAGAAATTTTCTTATTAATCTTTTTGTAAATGTAACGCATTGGTATTCATTTGTTACTGTTTGTGATGATTGCGATGAGACTCGTTCTGTGTATATCATAAGAACAACAAAAAGCGAAGGGTACGATGAGCACATATCATCACGCGTATAGTTATATCACAAAAAAACATCAAACGAAGAAAGAATGTAGATATAGTATAGAACTATGAATGAAAAGAAAGAAACCACGGACTGGAGAGGATGAATCATGGCTATGGGCATAACCTTGTTAATTTTAAAGATATTCTAGGTTCAATGAGTTTTAATTTTTAATTCTTTAGTTACTCTTTGAGTTGATGTCTTCAACCTTCAATGCCTTTACATTATAATTCAAAAACCACTTGTCTTTGACTTAATATTCCTTTTTCTATTCCTCTCTCTACACATTCTTAGATTAGAAGACAAGGTTATCGTATATCAATATGGTTTTTTGATATATTTGTACGTTTATCACATAGACAATCATTTGCTTCTTGGTTTCTTTCAGTTCTAATAATGTCACGATGGCTAATTTTGTTAGTTGTCAATTCACTAATTATATTTGCATACAGTGACACACAACAATTTTCTACCAGACCTCGTCTTCTTATCGTTTCTTTCGATGGTAATAAAGATAATACGACAATTATTTTTTATTTCTGATTTAACGACTTTGTTTTGAAGGATTTAGTCATAATTATCTGAGAAAATATTCACTTCCAACATTCAATCAATTTCGTAATGAAGGTGTACATGCTACACATGGAATGCAACCAACATTCGCAACTGTAACTTTCCCAAATCACATTTCAATTGCTACAGGTATCCATGTTTTATATGATGTAATAGTAGACAAATGTATACATATCTAAATAAAGGAATGTATCAAGACGATCATGGAATTATACACAATAAATTCATCGATCGAGATCTTGGAAAAACTATATCAATGAGTATGCATATCATTTTAACTAATTTTATTGTCAAAAATAATTTACTAGATAGTCGTGATGAAGGACAATGGTCTAATCCAAAAGTTGAACCTCTGTGGATCACTGCAACTAAACAGGTTTAACAAATTCATCTATTGAAAATACTACTAAATAAATATTGATTTCAAATTTTTTTTTGCAGAATAAAAATGCAGCTGTACTCTTCTGGCCTGGATGCCACAATCATTTCAATGGAACTCGTCCACTCATTTATAGTTGGGCATATACAGATAATGTACCATTTCGTGAAAAGATTGACAATGCTATATCATATTTTCGTCAACTTCGCATGCAACTTGTCATGCTTTATCATTAGTAAGTTCTGAAAAACAAACTATAAAAGTATTTTTTGCAATTTATAAGTAACAAATTAAAGTGAACCTGACAAGCAGGGCCATATCTCTGGTCCAAATTCAAGTAAAGTTCACAAAACGGTAAGTTAAAATTTATCTCGTAATTTCTTTTTAATTTAAATGATTTGAAAAGAAGAGATTAAACGCATTATAGTTCTTTTGTATAATAATGCTCAATTAATTTAATCATTCTTTTTATGTAGCTGAAGCAACTCGATGACGATGTGAAATATTTGTTGGCTAGAGTGAAGAATGAACTTGACGATGATTTAAATATTATGTTTGTATCTGATCATGTATGTAGAGAAGAATTTGAGAATATTGAATATCTCTATATCAATATTTCTCAATTCTAGGGTATGACTGAAGTAAAAAAAGTTATTCGACCATTTTTTGATGGATACATTAGTCGATCAATGATTAAAACAAACATTCTTTCTGGTGCCTTTTTCGCTGTTATTCCACATGTTGGAAAAGTCAGTATATATCTACAAATTTCTCTTATCTTTTAATATTTATTAAATAGACTAAACAAGTTATTCATGGTCTTAGTCGAATTCCTAATGTGACTGTATATACACGTGACACATTGCCTAATCGTTTTCATTATTCAAAACCAATTAGTCGGCTTGGTAAAATTTTTGTCATACCAAATCAGGAGGGTGTTATTTTTTCTACTGTGAGCAATAAAATGATAATATGAATAGAATATTTTTTTTTCTGTTATAGACTAAAACAAATTCCTCGTATCCAAATAAAGGTAATCATGGTTGGGATAATACATATCCATCGATGCAAGCTCTATTTATGGTTCGTGGTCCTTCTTTTAATCAACAAATTAAAATTCATTCTCTTAATAATGTTGATATTTATCATATTGCTTGTCGTATTCTCAAATTAACTCCAAATCCATTTGCTACTGCTGGTTCTCTTAACAATCTCACTAAGATATTCCGTCCGATGATAAACTTGAAAAATGGATGTTCTTTACCATTTATATATCTTTGGCTAATATTATTTATTTTAATATTTAACTTTTAACAGTTGTACAAATAATTTCACAAAAAGATAGACAATTCTAAGGCGATCTTTGTTTATGTTTAAATTTGATATTTGAAATATTCAAATGAGCATATCGAGTTGATAATTATAAGAAAATACTTCTCTTATGTAGTGTCATTATTTATGCATCAACTCTTTCTTTCATTCTGTTGTCATGCAACACGAGTGCATATATTTACGCTCAGGTGTATTTTCTTTTCTCTCTGCGCATATATATCTGTCGTCTATAACAATAAATTAAGATATATATCTGATAAGATAAAACACCCCTGGTTAACAGTTAAGTAGTGGTCGACTATTTTTATACTTTGTTTATTACAAAATGGGAATATATGTAACATGAAAATAGATAATAATAATAATAATAATAATTTATTAATAATGAAGAAAACTGATATTTCCATCTATTTCTTCTACCAATATAAAATTTTTATTGAATAAAATATTGTTTTTTTTTCTATGATATTAATTTCAGTGTGAGCATCAGCACATCATTTGATTTAACCAATCAACATAGAAACAAGTATTACTACCATGACCTGATGGAAATTTACGTTAACATCAATAAATTTCTACTTAAATAAAAACGTCTGATTAATTTATTTTAAATAAAAGTAAAAAAGAAAATGTATAGGGATGACTAATTAAAATTAACAAACAGGTTTTTTTATTTAGATCATATTTCGTTCAGAATATTTGATTTTTATTCATTAATAGCATAGAATTTAAAAAACAGAACACCAATTCAACTGTCTCCGTTGAAATTGATAGCAAAGTTCTTTTGTACAGTTTACTAACAATAAGAATGAGTACTAGTTATCATGATAGATTTTAATAAACGGCATCAGATAATCTAATCCTAAATGATGAGTTTTATATTATGTTCTAGAAAATAAATTAAATATTAAATATTAGTTTAAATCTTTTTGTTTTATTACATACAAACATACTTTCGTTAGTTTTTTCATTTTACATTGAAAAGTTTTCAATACAAATAAAGGGAGTGTTCAGTAAATCATTAATTTTTCTCCATTCTAAAAACATAATAAAATGAAAATATCTGAATAGTATATAACTGCTTTGACATTGATTTATTAAGATCTCGTTGTTTCTATCTTAAAATACGAACATAAAATCTGTTCATATATATGTACGATATCAAAACCACATTTTTATCATAGCCGTATTTTAAGATAGAAACAACGAGATCTTAATCAACCAATATCAAAGCAGTTATATACTACTAAGCTATTTGCATTTTGTTTTCAGTGGGAAAAAATTGATGATTTTTTAGTCATCTCTTTTCTCATGAAGTTAACCCGCACAGTATGCACGAAAAATGCCTAAATCTATGAAAAGCCTTCTATGGAATCGAATTCGTTACGTACGTGTATATATGTCTATGTATAGAATTGCCGAGATAGTTATCCGAATAAAAGTCAAAAGGCCAAGATTCTGAAAAGTAATGCTGATAGATAAGTAGTAGTAGTAGTACTTAGTTTCGAAGCGGGAGCTCTCAACTCGCTCATTATTGAAGACCTATGAAACCTTCCTATATTCTCTACCACACGGAAATAGGATTCTGAAAGTGTCAATATATAGGGTATCTATGGTAGGATATATCTCCAAAATTTCATGATTCTAAGCCTTGTTATTGGAAATTGACAAAATGAATAATGCATGGATACTGATTTGTTTTGTCTTATTTTTGACCTGAGAGTGCCTATATTGTAATTTTAATATTTCAAGAAGAGAATGTTTTTTGTAGTAAAAGCACTATTTGTTTCGTGTATTGGCTTCTAGATGTTTGGAGGTTTTTAATAGTCTTTGGAAAATACGTATAAGAAGTATTGAACTCTTCTGAATAGTATATTTTAGAGTGCAAATGAATGATAGTCTATTCTTCATGCACTCTGAAAAAGATTGAAGAAACAACTTTTATAATAAAAAACATCTACTCATAATGATTAAAAGTAAAGAACGATTTTATTTATGTTTCAACTGACTCTACTTCGTGTTTTTCCTGTTCATTTCGAAATAAGACAAAGAAAAAAATACCGACGACTAATGCTACAATCGATAAAGATGCATACATCCACATTAATTTCGGATTGATGGTCACTGGTACAAGTGCAAAACTTAGTACATTAGCAATCGCTGATGTAAAATGAAAAAGTGACATAACAACAGATTTCATCGATGATGGTGCCTGTGTAAATGCATATTCAATACCAGTAATAGATGCAAAAATTTCAGAAATAGCTACGAAAAAATATGATGGAATTTGCCAAGCAGCACTGATATTATTAAATTTTTGACAGTCAGAACATGGTGGAGTTGTGTAATCATAATTTGGACCAACTGAATAAATTTTATATTGAACAACTGCAGTCCAAGCCATACCAATAGAAACACAAATAAAACCACATGTAATACGTGAAATTGGATTAAATTTAATTTTTTTTTGTCGTAAAAAAGGATAAATTAATTTATCGAAGATAGGAATAAAAATAATCAAAACAATTGGATCGATATTTTGTAAAATATCATTAGGAAAAAAGCCTAGTATAACGAAGAAGTACATATTCTTGAATTTGTATTGGTAACCTCAAAAATTATTATTTAACTTACCAACATTCATTTGTGCAGCTTGTGATATCATATTACCTGCTAATTGATTATAACAAATCCAATAGAATGGATAAAAAGCAAAAACACGACAAGCACTCCAAGCTTGTTTAAGATCATCAATAAATTGATTATGACTCGATTCTATTCCCAATTGAATACCATTTTGATCAGTTGTTGATGGAGTTTCTTTCGCATAATCCAGAATATGTTGTCGATCAGGTTGTTTTCCTAATCTCCATCGTATTTGAATAGCTGATATTGTTGTACGAACAGCACGAATAAGTAATGAACCATTTGGAGGTTTTTGAATATATTTATGACGACCCCAAAATAGAACGGCAATGGAACCAGTAAATGCAATCGTAGGTAGAAAATATGCCAACCAAAATGAATGATACTTTTCAATATTTGTCGTTATGATTGCTGATAATGCACCAATATTAATAGCCCAATAAAACCAATTGAACATTGATTGCATTGTTCTAAAATATAGATCATTAATTGTTGAAAAATATAAACAATTTATACTGAATTGACTGACATTTTTGGATCAATAATTACTTTTCTTTCTTTAATATCTATAAGAAAAAAAAAGTAATATCAATAATTAATCTTTATCTTTATAGAATTTATATATAATTACTTTTCACGATTGGTTTTGTTCTAGTGTATTGTTCAGCCATTAATGGACTAACGTTGCTTTTCACACCACCAGTGCCAAAACCTACAATAATCATTGCTATAATTAAACCAGGAAAAGCAATGCCTGCATGAATTGCAGGTGGTATACTAGTCAAAACTAGAACTAGAAGACCAATAATATAGATTATACATCCAATAAAAATAGCCTTGTATTTGCCCCAAAATTGATCAGCTAAAATAGCACCACCGATTGGTGTAAGATAGCATAAAAATCGAAAAAATGTTGTTAATGAAGTTGCAGTTTGTTGTCCACGACCAAGTGCACCAGGTTGTTTATCATTGGGACCAGGCATCGGAAATTGAATATAATTTTGAAAAGGACCAGACAATCCAAAGAAGGCAAAACGTTCACAAAGTTCACAAACAACAATCAACCAAGCTGCTATTGGTATTCGATCAGAAATATGTGGTAATGTTAATAATTCTTCGCCTGTTGGTTCGACTTCTTTATTATCCTCATTTATTTGAGTATCTTTTAATTGGTTGGAATGAGTAACATTCAATGCAATACCTTCAATTTCACTCATGTCTAAGTCAAAAGCACCACTAATTTATTCAAATGTATTTATTGTGTTTCATTTTGAAGAATGTAGTAGATAAGATATTTCTATACCGTTATCTCTTTCAAGCAACATTTTGTATAGTTCTTATCTTTTTCTTTTTGAAATTTAACTTATCTGCATATTAAGTTCAATCTGCAAATTTTTTGCACATTTTATAGGATAAAAATGTTGTTTTTTACAGTAAATTCAGCTGTTTTTTATGAGCATCCTTATGTAGAAAAGATCCATATAGTGAAACCTTCCATGCTAATATAGAGCTTTTTATACCAATAAACTGACTATGACGAAACATATTTGCATTTGTATTAATTGACATCTATGTTTGTTACTATAAACCTATTTGTTTCATTAGATAGCCAATAGAATTTTTTTCCCGTTCTGTATAATTATCATCAGCTCTTATGAGAAAGAAAGGAAGATTATATAATACATTTATTGACGTTAATATTAGTTTCTATTGTTCTTTGTAGTAACGAATAAATATAAATAAACTCTTTGTATTTATTTTGTTAAATTAAATTTAACTATAGGTTTTTTCTAAGATACACAAAAATGTCAGTATATTGCATTTGATTATTTTTGGATTTTAGAGAGCAAAAAAAAAACATGTTAATAAACATTGATTTCAATCATGGATGGAGTTATTGTCATCCCGAAGCTACTGATAGTGATGATATATTTCCATTAAATGTTACAAGTGCAATAGACAAGTTAAAATGGTCTTCAGTGCAACTTCCTCATACTGCTGTTGAATTAAAAAGAGATCTTCATGATAAACTTGAAAAGTGGTGGTATCGTAAAGAATTTAAATGTAAACTGTCAGATCAATCATTAACACAATCGACTTATCTCATATTTCAATCAACTACTAATAATACAACATTTGCCGTGGTATGGCTTGATGATGTACAAATTTTCTGTGGATCGCTGATGACACCACAGACATCAATGGAATTACCACCAGAATTATTGCGCTCGAATCAAATAGAAAATTATACAGATAAACATACATTGATAGTATGCTGTATAAATACCTGTCTTTCATTCCACGTTAGTCTTACAATATCACAAGATGCAATAATTGAAAATCTTACTGATTTCAGTCAAAACTACGATGATAACTCACATTCACAACAGTTATTGTCAGCAACGAATATAGACGACAATCGAATAAATCATACATCAATTCCTCTCATTAGTATTGTCATGCTTATCGTTGGTTCAAGAGGTGATGTTCAACCATTTATTGCGTAAGTTAGTTTCATTTATTCTTTAGTCTAATAGTTTTTTTTTCTAGTTATGCTAAAGCTCTTCGTGCTTTTGGATATCGTGTACGTTTAGCTACTCATGAAAAATTTCGAAAATTCGTTCGAGAAAATGATCTTGAGTTCTTTCCTTTGGGTGGTGATCCTGATGAAATTATGTCATTCATGGTCAAGAATTCTGGTATTATACCATCAATGACTAGTATTATAACAGGTGATGCATTCAAAAGACGTCCTATATTTCGTGATATTCTCAACTCAACATGGTTAGCATGTACAAGTGTTGACGATGAAACTGGAGTTCCCTTTCGAGCTGAAGCTATCATTGCTAATCCAATTTCATATGGACATGTGCATTGTGCACAAAAACTTGGTATTCCTTTGCATATGGTTTTTACTATGCCGTACTCACCGACAACTGCTTTTGCACATCCATTGAGCAAGATTGACTACTCAACAGCATCCAAAGAACGACTCAATTTATTTTCTTACAAATTAGTCGAAATACTAGTAAGATTTTTTTGTATAAGAAATAGATATTACATTATTCCCTCGACTGTAAGGAGGGTCATATGAAAAAAAATAGTTTGTCTGTTTGTCTGTTTGTCTGTATGTCTGTGGGTTTGTGTCAGGGTCAAAGGTCAAAGTTCAAAAAACCATTCTCTTAGGAAGCTGAAAGTTCACAGTATGAACTTGACCTTAGGTCCTCCAATACTATACCACCGCGGTAGCCTTCGGTTCTCAACTGCTATATTATAGGGATACCCTAAGTCCCAGGACATTCAATCCGACCTGTGGATCCGATCGTTTTCGATCGGATCCGCGTCGGATTCCATCGGAATCCGACATCTTTCATGAAAAACCGACCGGATCCAACATGGTTTTCGTCGGATTCCCATCAGCCGGATTCCGGCTCGGATTTCGTCGGAATGTAACGGAAACATAATGAAATCCGGTCGGATCTGGTCGGATTTCATCTTTTTTCCGGCGCATCCCGACGAAATCCGGGTCGGAATCCGGCTGATGGGAATCCGACAAAAACCATATGGGTTCCGACAGAAATTATACAGATCCGACAGGATCCGATTTCCTGTGTTCGCCTTGGGGTGCTACAATTTCACACCGACACCCTGATGTTGTATCAATACAAAAGTGAAGAAACAGGGAAATGGGGAGGGCGTAGAGTAATTGCGCATTGGGCCGTCGATATTGCCACTATTGTCCA
>JAJEKB010020179.1:76850-124519 GCA_022393335.1 Macrotrachela quadricornifera
TTTGCAAAGTGTCCCATGGGATGGGATGGGATGGGATGGGATGGGATTATCCCATCCCACGCGGAGCCCTGTATTGATCCATCGAATAGTCTAAAAAGACAGATTGAAATGTTAGAAGAACAAGTGACAACCATCAGTACGGAGACCTCTGTATCTATAACCAGCGAACTCCCGATACAACTGCTTAGTGAGGTTGAAACGAGACAAGACCAGACTAACATTGCAGAATTGACATATACTCGTAATGGTACATCAATATTCTGTTCGCGATGTAACAAAAAATTTCGGTCAACTAGTATTTTTAAAAGACATGTCGATACTAAACATTTTCAAACTAATTCGGCTAAGACAGCTTCTAAAAGAAAGCTCCATTCAGATCGAATTATACTCTTACAAGAAAAGTTAACGTCGGTTGAGGACATAAAAAGCAATGCGTACAATCCATTTACTTGTTCGCGATATCCAGAACAAATAGAAACAACTGCCAATTCTATCTATCATTCCAGTACTAATAATAATCTTGAAACGGTTCTATCTACATGTGACCTAACATCAGTTTCCTCTATTCACACAAACCTAGTTTTATCAAATGAAACAAAGAATACTGAACAAATGATTAACTCCGTAATATTATCTTCTGAAGACTCAATTTGTACTCAAATATTCGAATCCACTATAGCTGAAGATAATCATTTTAAAGAAAACCATATTTCAGCGGAGTTGCATACATCAACGTCGACGCCAGATGACATAAAAGTCATGAAGGCTTTGAGTGATCCTATTCAAACATTTTTTTGTTGGCAATGTAGAAAAAAATTTAAATCTGCTGTTATTCGCTTGGATCATTTCCTCCATAAACATGCTATATTATTTCGTTCAAAGATTAAGGAATTAATAAATAATGCACATAACCATAAAAGAGTTGGGCAGCTGCGGACGAACAACGCAAAAAGTCCGATTCCTGTGGGAAAACGATTCTTGACATGCTGGCAATGCAACAAGAAGAAAAATCTGTCTGAGAGAGGCTTTTTATCTCATTTTGCTTCCAAGCATTGCAGTTTAATTCTATCGAATAACATCGATCCATCAACTTATCTTGAAAACCAACTTGCATTGATTGAGGAACATATGAATATTATACAAGACGAGACTACATCATTCTCTTCTTCAAAATACTCTGAAAACCTTGATTTATCTTCTGATCTTGATCAAGATCATGAAACTTTTCATGATCAGTTGAATACATCAGACACTTCAAAAACACAACTTTCTATTGGAAACCAAATAGAAACTGAAGAACTTGCGAGTATTTCTGAAAATCATCTATCTGGTCGTTCTCATTTTGAAGAAAATTTTCAATTGACTATTCATCAAGATGCAGATTTACCTAGCATGAATTCTAATTATGTTTCGACGGCTAATATTACACAACGTGCACACAGTCCTTTAACTATGTTTTCTTGTTGGCAATGTTCTAAGAAATTCAAAACACTTCAGAGTCGTGTAACTCACTATATCAATCATCATATTGCATCAATCCTGTCCGTTTCCAATATACTCTCCAATGATGCCGATGAAAGCATATGTTCTGGACAAAAAACGCCAGACAATACAATAGTTTCAAGTACTCTACTTATTAAGCAATATAAATGTTGGTCATGCAGTAAAAGATTTCAATAACATCAGCGTCTCATAGCTCATTTCATTGACAAGCATGCTAATTTCATTTTATTTGCAACTATTGATCCAATCGATATTCTTAAAAATGAAATAGCTAAGGCAAAACAACAAACAGAGACATCATCTATTAATGACGTAACATCCTACGACTGCTCGAAAGATTCTGAGACAATCAAACTTGTAGACACTGACACATTGAAACTCAAGAATAGCCATGTCGAATCTTCTACACCTGTAACTACTTTAACAACAGAGCGTGCTATTAATAAAAAAACGGTGCCAACACAAGTTGAGAAAAAAAATTCAAACCAAGCCATTGAATCAATCAGCTCGCAACCTAATAAATTGTCGCATCCCCAAACACTCGAATTAACTACTTGTGCCATTGTTGATTTTCACGACAAACAACTGACATCCAATTTATCTATGAATACTGAAGTATCAAGTACTCTTAATAATCAATTAAAAATATCAATGAAAGATCAGAACAGTGCCGCTGAATATGTACATCGTTATCTTAAAAAGTTTGCTTGTTGGAAATGTCTCAAAAGATACAAATCTGCTTATGGTCGTTTACATCATTTTTTATTGAGTCATTCCGAATTCTTTCTACCTTCTATTACTGTCTCAGCAAATAATGACAATGAGCATGCATTATTACATAGTCAGCAGATAGATAACTTCAATGTACCAGTGAATCCTTTGAAAAAGTCATACTTTTGTTGGAATTGCGGAAAGAAATTCAAATCTTATAGTCGCCAAGTATCACATTTCGTTGAAAAGCATAGTGGAGCTTTGTTATCCATGGATATTGATCCAGCATATACTCTGAAAAATCAACTAATAAAGGCGCAAGAAAAGATGCAGATCAAACAATACGCGACGACTACTATGGAACCATCATTTAGCTATTCTCAATGCTCAAAAAAATTTAAAACAAAGACTGATCGTTTGAATCGTTTCAACAATAAACATGCTAGTTCCATTCTTACTCCTATATCTAAAATCAATTGTATCGTTAGTGAAACTACAGAGACACCGGAACAGATAAAAACCGTATACAACATGACTTATCCTGTCAATACACTTTTGAATAGTTCAAAATGCTCAATGGATTTCAAATATAATTCTGAGACTCAAGTCGAAGTGCAGCAAGAACATATGAAAAACGGAGAATTGAAACAAACATTAATAAATAAATCGTACTATTGTCGACCGTGTCACAAAGAGTTTATGTATGCTGCCGATCATCTAGAACATTTCCAATCCGTCCATACTGAAATGAAATCATTCAACAGAACTTTAGAAGAATTTTTTACTGATCCAGCTATTATGCAATGTCCTAAAGCAAAGTCTGCCACACTCGTTTACATGTTTACGGAATTGTCACGAGAGCAAATCTGCATCACACATGGTAAGATAAACCGTTGTCCTTATAAATCATGTCATTTAAAAACGGTTAATTATGATTTCCAACAGTATTGGCTGCATACAATTGAAGAACACAAAGATACACAGATCAAACTAGAATGTTGTGATCCTATGATAATGTACACGCCAGAGCAATACAAAAACCACATTTTACATCTGGATTAAAGCCATTAGACTCAGTAATGTGTCACATGAACTAATTTTTATAATTCTAGCATTTTAATACTCTTATTTTGAAGTAGTGACCGAAATGATTGACATTTTTTGATCGTAGTCATGATCACAATCGAGAATATTATTGAAGGAAAATTAAATCACCACCAGAAACCTTAGATAGAGTAAGCGTGAAGATGTGATTCAAAAAACATACCTTTATCGCGATTTCGATCTGGACTCAGAGTCTGTCGATCCTGGCTAGATATCTCGAAAGATTTTCCCGTATATTTTGTTTCAATAAGGAGCGAACAAGAGCTACTTGAAATTGAAGTTGTGTCGTCGAGACATCACTGGTTTCTTGGGTTTTTATTTTATACAGGTGATAAGAATTTACTATAGCTAAACCAAGTAAAACCATGAATATTTTCTTATAATATTTCTTCAATCTTTTTTAAAGAATATGGTAAGAGGCTAACATTTGATCAAACATATTCACCCGGTCTCTTGTGTCGTTATTTTCACGAACACACATTGGTTTCTCACCTTGAGCTAGTCTCTTGTGATTGATTGTCATAGTGTTTTTATGGCATGTAGATAGCATGTAAAAATATTTCTTGTTGTGCCATAAGGGATATAAATAACACAAACTATTTTGGACGGAGGCAATGAGCTCTAATCAATATGAGATGCTAGAATCGATACAGAGCATTCAAAGGAAATAGAACTATGGAATTGTAATTGTCATTGTTCCTATAAAGATTGCTTGGACAAATATACTCGTCAAAAATGGTTAAATAGTTAAACGAAGTCGGATGGAAGAAAGCTTATCAATATCGAAGAAAAAGTCATGGTAATCGGTAGCTTTCGTCATTTTATAGAGGACAGATAGGGACACAATAATTGTGGCCCAGTCATGCCTCTGTACAATGTGAAAGATCGTCTTGTTAAAATGTTAAATATTTCAGAAAGTTCTATTTACAGATTAACGCATGAATTAAAGCGTTCAAGGCATAAAGAAATAAAGAAAAATCACAATAACGTCAGACAGAAGAGAAAGCAGAAACATTTGTTAGAAATCTTCGTAGTCGCACCATATCATTTCCAATATCCAAACACGGTCAACCTCAATATCTGCTCTATTAACTGAAATTCTCTTTCGTCGACATACTGCTTCTTCTGATTCTTTATCAATAAATCACATGAATCTAATCATTCCTGAGGTACTAACTCCTCAGAAGAAAAGTAAAAGGTTTATTCTATCACTTGAATAGCATGCAAATCAGCTTTTATTTTCCTACTGCACTCTAAACAACGGAATATTATTTTGTTAACGCAAGGAAATAATTTAATTAGGCTTGAGTTTCATAAGCAAATTGAAGAAAAATTTTATCTAACTGCGGACAAACGATTGAAAAGATTGAAAGAAGCAAACATTCATTTGTAGTATTACGATGCAATGTGGATGAATTTTTGAGAGTATAAATGTTCATGGTTATTATATTCCGGGTTGGTGAACTTTCAGCACGTCATAGGGTAGAAATCGTAAACTCTTAATGATTTAACGACTTTTAATTCGAGTTCACGAGTTAACTTCTTTCATCCACTGCTCTTCTCTCTCTCGTTCCTCCGCCCTCTATTGCGCACTCACTTTGTTTCCTTATATCTTTTTCACACTCTCACTCCTCTCTCCCTCCTTTCATCCATAATCTCTCTCTCAAATCAGTTCATTTTCTCTCCTCCCTCGATTTCTCTATCAATGTTTTCTTCTTTTCCTCTCTATTCTCCCTTTCCATTCTCTCTGTATTTTCTCTTTTCACCATCACTATAACCATCTCGTTTCTCTCCCCTTTCACCCTCACTATGCTTCTCACTTATCTTTCCTATCACCTTCGCTATTGCTTCCTCTCTTATTGTCTCCCCCCTCACTCTCAGTACGACCCCTTCTTCTCTATTTCTTCACCCTCAGTATAGTCCCCCCCTTCTGTCTATCTCTTGGCCCTCATCTTTTCTCTCTTCCTTCAACCTCACTATTATTTCCCTCCTCACGAGTAGCCACAAGTCGCGGCGCAACCACAGGTAGTTGATATCATAGAAACCTACTATTATTAATTATAACTCATACACCCTCACCTCAACATAGAACATTACCTTGGGCCGTTACTTTGGGACTTTACATTGGGACGTTCTATCCCAATGTAACGACTCAAAGTATTTATGTAACGTTAAAAGAGGAGATTGATGAGTTGACCTACTGTGAATCGAATTTTTCCTGAATGAATTCTGATACTTTCTCCGTAAATAAGGAAGAACAGATTGCTAATTGTCTGTATAATGCAACTTGACACAATAAACTAATACAATGTAAAGAGGGTTCGACGACTAAAAGCAGCCTGAAAAAGTGTCGCAAGAACCCATTTTCACATGCTGATATGTGCCTCCACCTGTTCTCTATTAAATAAAGGAAACTACAAATAGTTATGACTTTTCATTTAAAAGTTATAAACTTTTCTTTCATCTGCCTTCTTTTAAAATTCCAATACTAATGGTAACAAAAGAAGAATGATCTGAAATGTGGATCACAAATGAATAACGAAAAAAAGTTAAACAACAAGAAACTTCTAATAACCATTTATCATAGCCTAATATAATGATACCAATAGTTTTCTTTTTATTCTTTTCATAGACCATAATGAGAAAATGCAAACATATAAATTGACATGAACAAGACATTGTGAGTCAGACGAGGACACTGAAAATAACAATCATCTCAATATATCCAATTTACTGTATGAAATATTATTCAACATTTTCAAGAAACTTAATACGATTAATGTCCTTATTCGCTTGTAAGATTCAACAAATATGCTTAATAAATATTTGATCCTTATATTCATCATTTTGATATAACTATGATATCATCTTTCGATGACATATTTTCAAAAGACAAGCAAATTCTTACGAAAATTTGTGAAAAAAAAATCTTATCTCCAATTCATCAACGAATAAATAAACTTACTCTAGAAGCACATTCAATGGAAAGCACCCATGCATTCGATTATGATTGAACTGGAATAAAAATATTGTGGTTGTGCATAGTTGCGTCGCAATTGCTATAAAAAACGATAGAGGTGAGATTTTCATTCTGTACATAGAATTATTGTGAATTACGAAAGTTTTTTTAGCCGTAGTTACGCATAACTATGACGCAGTCGTTAAAAAATAGTTATTCTGGCTATTCATTATCCTGAATTTTATTAGTTAACATTTGTTAGTTATTCTCTAAAAAAATTCCGTATCAGTATCTAACAGCTATGCTATTTCGCTTTGTTTATATTAATTGTGGTCTTATATTTCCATCCACAAGTTGTATATCTTTAACTTTAGCTAAATGGAAAATCAATATCGAAACTTTTGATGTTGGTCTTTATATTTTTGATAAATATTTAGATCGTTTATTGACATGAAATCACTATGACATATTGCCTAATAGAGATAAACACTAACGATTTTTATGTGTGAAGGAATTTTCAAGTTAAATATATATATTAATTGATTTGTACGATTATTTATTGCAATATTTTTATCGCTGGTGACCTGTATGTAAATTAATATTTTGCGAAAAAATATTTATTTTTGAGAGAAATATCTTGTTTTCTGTATAATGTATCTCTGACAATGTAGGATAAATATTCCTATTATTCTATATTTTAAGCGTTTATTAAATTTTAATTTATTGTTAACATTGATTATTTATAGAAAATTTTTTTTCAAATTAACTTATTTTATGAATTGGTCGGTTAAGTATTAACCAATAAGGAATATTCCAGGGAAAATAACAAGATACTTTAAATGGAACAGATCTTTTATATGATGTTGGATAACGTTTTTTAATAAATTCTATTGGAGGATATGGAGCTCTGATAAATCCACCAGCAAATGGAATTAAAACTGTTTTCTCAATAAAACTAACATTAAAATCATTAAATTGAGTTTCAAGAAACTCCATATTTCGATTTGTTGCTTTTGTATATATAATTCCTCCATTGGATGATGGTACTATCTTCCAAGTGAAAATATCTGTTTGCAAACCTTCATATAACATAAAATCTTTATTTAAGTAGATATTATATCGTTTCTTGGCAATTTTTTGTGCTGGCCCATCATCCTGAAGCAGATGTGCAAATTTTTGATCATATGATACATCAGCATCATGATCCCAAATAGTAATATTTTCATATCGTAAAGCTCCAAAAAGTGTTCCATAATCAGTCCAAAAAGTTACGTTTAGTTCAGTCATAATGTCATTAAATGCTTTTACCATATAAGCTAATCTATTGCGATCTGCAGCAGAAGTTATACATGGATGGTTAAAGTTCCAGATAATTGCAGCACACAATAATAAAACAAGACTAATCGATATAAAAATACTTAATAGTGAACATCGTCTTCCAAAACGGAAATACATTTTGATATGACTGATAAGTGTTCTTCGAAATATCAATGAGAATCTGTTCTAGACATTATTTGTACAATAGAACGATGATTTGATTCTTAAAATAAAATAAAAAAATTAATCGAACATTTAAAGTGCCGATAATACGAATTTTCAGTAAAAAATTTGTTTACTACTTTTTCGCCTTAGCGAATGCTTTTTTTTCTGTTAAAAAATTCGAAAGATGATTTTTTTTAGATTTAGTATCGAAAACTGAATATAAACAAGTTCTTAAATCGACTTTAGACTTGAAATTCTATTGATGATGGCGCCATGAATCGGATCGAAGACATTACGTATAAGCTGATTTTGTAAACCTATCTAGTTTTTCTATGTCAGTGATAAAGCGAAATATTTTATCTTATTCGATTAATCATAAGACTTGAGGCGGTGGTATTTAACGATTTTCGAATTCGAATAAGATTTTTAATCAAAAACATAATAGCCTCTATATGAAAATTTCAGTTTTCCGATGATATTTAATGAAACAAGAAAAAATGAAAATTGTTAAATTAACTCGAAAGATACTTTACTTTATTCAATTTTTTATACTAATTACGAATCTGTAATTTTTTTATGATTAAAGGTCTTATTTGAATTCTAAGACCTATGGTATCAGTAAAAACACGTTTTCTTGACAAACGAGAGAAAAAGAAAAAAAACGTGATGCATACTTATTTGCCTAGTCATATGATAAATAGAATGAGATAAAATATTTCGCGTTATCATTTACGTAGAAATACTAGATAGGTTTACAAAATCAGCCTATGCATAGTGCCATAGACGAGGGAGCCACGAGGTCTAGGTAGACTTTCTTTAATGTTAAAACTTTCTATCATTATTTTATTTTCTATTTTCTACTAACAGATTACGCCTTATCAGAAGGTTAGTCCATCTTTTATCAACTATCAACCAGTGTTCAACTAGGTATTCTTTGAGTTTTGTTAGTATCTAATCTTAGAATTGTCATAGAAGTTCTGAAACAATTTTATAAATCACTATTCTCGCATTCAATAAAAGTAAAGTCTTTAAAATTTTGATGGATTATTACACATATGTAGTGGAATATGATCGATTGAAATAACTGAATTTAATGTGAAATCATAAAATCTTCACCTTAAATTTTAAGATAAAAAAAAACACCTGTAGACAAACCCATACATTCTTTTCATTAACCTTCAAGATAATAAAATCTTGAAGAGAAAATCATCAATCACTAACCGTAATCTTCAAAATAATAAATCCTTCGCACTAAAATAAAATGTGTCACATATGTCGCACTGAGCAACTTATGTCGTATTTCTTGCGTTCTCCGCTTAATATATATAGTGAAGAAAGCAAGAGGCACGACACGCGATGCTCATTGCGACATATGTGACACATTTTATTTCAGAGTGTTGACCTTAAATTTTAAGCCAGTAAACATTTATAGGAAAAATCATACATTATTTTCTATAATATTCAAGATAGTGAACCCTATAAGGATAAAGATTTATTATTCTACTTTTTTTTTTACAATGATAGATAGATATACAAAATTCATTTGAACTATTATAGCTGAAAAAGCAGCTAAGGAATTTGATAATGCATGAAATGTTACTTTTCAAGGTGAACAAGATTATGAACAATTCAAAAACTGCACTAAAAAACACGAAACAAATTTAGTATTTCTTTATGTCAATGAATAATAGATAATATTACAATTTGATCAAGATGGTAATTAAATACTGAACAATCATTTAGCATTATGAATCGAATAAAATATATTTACGCTGTATAATGACCCAATAATGAGCAGTGTCTGCTCTGATTTTATTTCAAAAAATTAAGACTGAAGCCCTATGAAATGATGTAAAAAAAGGATAGAAAAAAAAATTTTACTGAAAATTCGTATTACCGGCACCTTACAATGAATCCTAAAAGTTTTTTTTGAATATCTCTACTATTTGACCTAACTTTAACGATAAGTAAATATACCAATGTTTTAATTATCCTATTAAACTTCTATATTACTCTGAGAAACTATCATCTTTGATCGAAATACAAAAAATTTACCTTTCTTTTTAAGAAGTGATTAACTCAAAAATCGACTAAATCTTATTTTCTTTGATATTTTCATATGAAAAAGTTTGTTTCTTTCATTTTTGCAGATCTAAATGAAAATCGCTAAGATATTAATATCAGAGATATTCATCGAGGTCTCTACTTCAACTAATTCAATAAGAATAAAATTTCGATAAGATGTGTTTTGTTCTGGTGTGTCACAACAATATAGATGCTATCGAGTATTTTTCGAAGAACTTTTAATAGAAACAAGATAGAGAACTGTGGTTTTCACCGTTAGAAAGAAGAAATGACAGAAAAATGTTTTTCTTATGCAAGAAAAAAAAAGGAAAAGTACAAAAGTGAACTTTTTTCATAGGAACTGCTCTGGAGTATAATACATATTATTTATCTTAGTCTTCCGTAGTTTGTGAATCTTTGATTAGTGGCTTGAATATATACTTGATAGGATCAATTCAAAACCTCACAAAAAAAACAAGTAAAAAGTCTCTGTTCATCTCCTCTTTCCAATGATGAAAAATGCAGTTCTCTATCTTGTTTCTATCAAAAGTTGTTTAAAAAAGTGCTCATCCTCCTGTTTTAAATGAGCACTAATGTTGTCGTGATGTATGCAAACAAAACCGATCTCATCGAAATTTTATTCTTATTGAATTAGTTGAAGTATGATCAAATAGCATAAAAATTAGAGTATTCTTTTCTCTATCGTACTATATAAAAACAAAGTTTCTTACAGCTTACTATACGGTAAATAACACCAGACTAAGAACTTCTAGTACACCCTAAGTATAATTTGTATATTTCTGAAACATAATCACTTAGGGCATACTACAAGTAGTGAGGAAGGTCCTTTTTTTATGCTATTCGATAATTCCTCGCCTTCTATCAAGTTAGTGAAATTTCGAGAAAACTATTTTTTGCCTACAACTCTCTGGTAGGAGAAGCTTATATTTTCGTTTTTCTTTCTTTTTTTTCATTCTTTTCTTCCCATATATACATGAGAAGGAACGCGTCTGAGTTATTATCTGCATTATTACGGATCATCGTATATTTCCTTTCCTTCTCCTCTCCTCTTTGACTTTCGATAACTGCTGAAAACTTTCGCCTATACATAAAAGTGCGTACTGCACTTAGTATTCCAGCAAGAGTTACTCATGATGAATTGATTTCTGTTTATGGTAACGAAGCCTCTGGTCTAAGTACAGTTGAACGATGGTCAAAATTGTTTCATGATGGTCGAGAGGAAATTGAAGATAAAGCGCAGCCTGGTAGACCAGTTACTGAAACAACAACTGAGAATAGCGAACAGTTTCGTCTTCTCATCGATGATACCTAGGTCATCAAAAACGGCCTCGTTTTCTTAGCTTTACGAATACAATACACTTATCTGTCTTGTTACGTTTTGGCATTGGAAACCGTTTCATATACGTTTTTGTTTATGATATTCTTATTTTGATGCCACTGTAATTTATTTAATTACAAAAACAATTTTTTATCGTGATGTCATATTCATCGGAAATGATACATTCTCTTTCCTCCTCAATGCATTTGTTTCGCATTTACACTCCTCTCACATTCTTTCTCCTTCACACACGTATACATCCTCTCCATTCTCCATATGTTTTGCTCCACCGCTCGCACTTTCTTTTTCTGCCTTTTTGAGAGTATATATTGCTAGTGTCTTTCTGCTTAGGTGTGTATATTCTCTCTTCCTAATAAACATCATCGTCACACGTGATCATTCGAATTTTTTTCCTTCTATCTGTTAATTAATTAAGTTCGACAAAAAAGACACAAATGCTAAATACAAAAAATAAATAGACAACCAACACTTGATGTTCAACACTATATGGAAAAAAGGTTCATTATGTGTAACAAAAAGAAAATTTCTGTGTTAAATAATTCTATTGGACCCATTTTTTTTCCATCTATCAAATTAAGAAAGAAAAATTTAGTATTATTACTGATCAAAAGAAAATAATGTATTAGAAAAGTATAATATGAGCCAAAAATATTCTCACCAAATAAACATAGCCATGTAGTTTCAAAAAAAATTATATCGACGTTTCCATACATTTTCTATAATTTGAATACTGGTATGCATATCAACTTAGACAGTTATGTGTTAGTGCATGAAGCCAATAAAAAATAGAAAGATATTATTTTTTTTTATTTTTTTATGCAAACGATGCTTGAAAAATTATAAGTTCTGTTTTAAAATGTTAAATCTTATTCCGAATAATAAATTTTTTTTCTCAATATAGATGTCGTCATTGAATATCATATTTCGAAGTCGAATATTCTGCAGTATTTATTTTGTCTATTCTTTATAAACTGGTTTAAGTTAAGTAGGAAAAAATAATATTTCGAAATATGACTTGATATAGTTAATAAGCTTACTATAATCATTTTCTTAAAAATATGTCTAAAAAACGGTACGTAAATGATGTTCGTCGCGGGACAGTATTTACTGCTCAGAAAATCGGTCCGTAAAACGTCGCGTAATATATCGATACACGAAAAATGTTGGATGTACAGAGAGTCCCCGTTTTTTATCGGTTTACCGCCGTTTACGGCACGACTCTTTTGACCTGGGTAACCCTTACATTACAATCGAAGATATCCAAAAACAAACTGATTTGAGTTATAGGATTGTTCAACGAATAATCACTGATCATTTAAAGCTTCGGTAGATAACTGCATGTTAAATACCTAAGTATCTCACCGATCTTCAGCGAGCTAAACGAGTTCCAATATGCAAGCATAATTTAGCGAAATTTCACCAGAGAACATGACATTTATGCGATATAATTACTGGTGATGAGTCCTGATTTCGTCACAAACATAGTGGACGAAAGATATCAAACAAGATATGGATAGATATAGGAGATCCTCAACCTATTGTTCATGGACAAGTGACTTTTACTAATCTGAAACATCTTAATGAGCAGTCAAAACTAGTCTAAACCGTCATGCGAGCAAGTTATAATTATTCTTTTTCTGAAAATGTATTATCAATTTTGATCCATACTAATCCAAAAATTTTGAGCAATTAGTTTGATTCAATAAAATTTTCAAGCTAATTCCTTTAAACTTGGTCATTGACGAAACGAAAAAAGAACAGAATAAAAAGCAGGACATTTCTCAATATCTGTGTAACTTGTTAATAACAACCGGCGAATAATGAAATGCTTTTAAAACACAGATCAAATAATAGAATAACAATAAATTCATTTATCTATCTTTCACTTAGCATAAACTAGCGTTGTCATGAAAGTTTGCTAAACAGTTGCTTCTACCATTGTTATTGAGTTTTATAGTTGGAATATTTTAAGTTCATTATTTACAAATTATTTTACAAAAGTATTTCAATTATCCTCTTAATTGATTCAATCACACAGAGGAATTTTAAAAGTAAAACTCTAAACATTTACAGTGTACGTCGACAATAGTGGTAATAAAGTGTGTATTTTTATCTTCTATCCAGAGTAATAGAAATAGGCATTATAAACTTATCATATAATATTGGGTGAAGATGCATCTTTCTGTCTATGATCAATTGTCAAATATAATCTACTACATTACGATTGTAAATATTATCCACAGTTATTAAATTAATATTATTAGAGAATATCATCACGGGTGGTTTTTCTCTCATGAAAAACGACAAAAAAATAAGAAAATATCTTCAACATTAATAGTTTCTAAAAGGTCATTTTATTGTGTTCAATGATGAGTTTCTAGTCATTTAAATTTAAATTCAAAAACAGGTTTTGATTGAATAATTTTATAGTTTACTCTCAGATTTAAATTGCAAAAATCGAGGTATAAAATAAATTTAAATCATAAAAAGAAAAAATTAATTTTTAAAATTTAAATTTTTTTAAATACTATTTTAAGAGACCTGAGCAGTCAAAAGAAATTTTCTTAGAAAAAAATAAAAAGTTCGAAAACTAACATTAAAAAATCATATCCAACTAATTTCGTAATGTATAAGAAAATTCTTCTATTAATGCTAAAACTTGAAGAAAAACGAATCAAAATTGTATCCAAGAGCATCTTAGAATGACTATGAATATATACAAGTTGATCGCTTAATGATATGGCTCAATAGGCTAAGCGATGGGTAAGTGATATATTGTGTGCATGTTCGAATCTAATCTTCTGAATTATATATTTATATTTAGACTAGTCCAGACACGTCCAGCACACAATACAACATCATAACCCGTCTGATGTAGTATCGCAGATGTCCTCATTTTTTTCATTTCAAATACATTTTGGACGGACGTCAGAACGGGATGATAGTTCGAGTCTTTTTCTCAAAAAGTTCTAGTACATGACTAGTCAATCTTTCATTGACTAACGACTAGTCCAAAACTAGTTCGATTTGCGAAAATGACTATATATGACAAAAACACTGACGCTAAACAACTACATAGTCAGGATGTGCATTAAGGACGCCAGAAAATTCCAGACTAGTCATGTACTAGGACTTTTTGAAAAAAAGACTAGAACTATCATCCCGTCATAGCTAGAAATACCACTAGTCTTTTTACCCGTCCTTTACTCGCTTGGGCAAATAATAAGAAGATGACATGGGAAAAAAGGAATACAACGTATTAAACGATGATAGATTGAAATACAAAATGCTTCATGCGTTTTGATCTAAAATAACCAGCTAGATGTCAACAAAAACAGTGTTGATCAAAATTTTATTACTATGATATTAGATGAATAGTGATGAAGTAGCATAGAAAAATAGAGCAAAAGACGCTCTATCTTTTTATAAAAAAAGAAAATTTGTTCGAGCTTTCTGTAAGCAAAAATGGTACCACCGCCACTACTTTTGGATACCCCTAGGTATATATTTTTTTTTCTATGAGAAAAAGAAAAACCGTTGAACATTCGTTAAATATATGGATATTAATTTATATTCATTGCACTTGTATGCTAATGAATGAATTGTATAAAAACGTTGAACTTTGAAACAGTTATGTAAATTGGTTTCGTTTAATAAATTAAATGCGGACACATATTCATATAACTGAAGAGTATAAAGAACTGTTCGTGAATATAGAAATACAATCCAACTATGTACATTCATAATTAATTATATCTACAAATTTCTCTTATCGTTTGACATAGGCTTTCCAAAACTTCTTTCTTTTAATTTTTATAGACCAGCTTTGTATCCATTGTCATAGACAGAGACTAACGCAATGGTTTTCAGTCCCTATTAGATAAATAATCTTTTTACGTTTTTATAATAAAATTAAGTCAAAATAGAAAAAGATATTCTTTAATTATATATGCAAGATAAAAAGAAGTTGTCGTCAAATTTTGCGAATGCAAGACTATTTATGAAATTAATTTTTTTACTACAATACACATACAGAAATCAACAGGCTTCATTTATTAAGAGTCAACCTAAAATTTGATGTGAAAGGCAATCAATCAGCGTAAATATTATGTAGGCATAATCATTTTTTGCTGAAGAAAATTTCATATTCTTTTAGATGGTAAATTATCAGATTTATTTTTAATGTTTGATTCACACTCTTTAAGTTATGCTAAATGATTTGTTGAATTTTCCTGTTAAATTTCATCACAAAATCAGTTAAAATCCCACGAGATTCTATAGAATCCTAAGAGGTTCTATATGATTCTGAGTGATTCTAAATGATTCTATGGATTCTAAGGCCATAGAATCAGCTGTTTCCTCCTTGATTAAGAAGCTATTCAAAAAATCCTCAAGACCATTTATCTGTGAAATAAACAGTAAACAAATTTCTGATTCACATTAATATGCCTATATCTAAAGACAATATATTCCCTTTTATTTCGAATTATAAAAGAATTATGTTTAGTCATTTGGATCAAACACTCGTAGTTGATATCGATTATTATTTCGTATTTGATCATTCATACAATTTGATATTTTTTGTAGATATTTTCTTGGAATAATGCTATATGGTTTTATACTTTCTTCATTCGTAATATTTTGTAATGCTTTTTGATTTTTATACCAAAAAGGTTGATTGATAACTGATCCATTCAGATATATAAAATCAATTAAAAATAATGGTATAATTTGTGAAACATGAGGTAAAACTAAGATACTTCCATGAGAATGTTCAACATTTCCAATTTTATCACATTTTGGCATTGCCGCACATACTAATAGAGTATTGGTATTAAAACTATATGATATAGAATATGTAGCTGTATAACTGCAATAAATACCAGTACCATATACTTGACCATTTCCTACTTTAATAATAGGTGCTTGATCATTAGATGGATGTGCTTGCTGTGGTATCAAAAACCCATAATGAAGAATACTTTCGATATTATTCAATTTCGTACCATGATAAACTAAATGTGGAAAGTGAGTATGACTGCTTGTTAATGTTGACATAAACTGATTTTGAATGGATTCATTCACAGATGCAAGACGTACATTAACAATTTCAACATTAGGATAATCTTTCAAAGATGAACTAATTAATTGACGATTCACAGAATAGAAGTGACGACGAAAGCTTTCGAAATTATGTCTAAAATTTTTGGACAGCTTTGACTGGACACATGTAGTTTGTTTTCCAAAGACTTTGTCACATTGGAAATACTTGGACTTTCGCGATTTGCGATTGGAATGAAAAGATTTTTGGTTAGATTTTGATGTTTTTTTATGACCCATACAATTTTCTTTTAGAAATAATCGTTGAGATTGAAGAGTTCGTGTGGATACGGGATAAGGTGATTTTGTTAATTTTTGTTTATGATTTTTAGATTTACGAAATTGATAAAATTCAAATCGATCGACTAGGTAATCGATCTCAGAATAATCATATTCATTATCTGACATTATATAGTGATTGTTCGAAAACAAACCACACTACCTATCAAAAAAAAAACTTTATATTAACTATATGATTAACAAATATTATAAAACTTACTCTGATTTGAAAATCCAAAGGAATAAAATACAACTTTCATATATATAGGTAAGGTTATTGCTCAACAGAATTGATAAATTTCGCAAGACTACGTTGTCTTTTCATGACTCATGTTTACTCATAACCTTTTAATAAAAAAGTGACATATAGTTTACAGTTGTATTTAAGCTGATAATTTCGAAATATTTTGACATTGAGAGTGGGAGTATTATGATTGTGTTTGTCTCTTACATTCACATCTTTTGATTTTAATTGATTAATTGCACAGCTTTATCTGGAATAGAAGGAACATGGTGTAGAACCATAATAGAATTATGAAGGTGTCAACGTAGATTCAAAATGAACAAAATACCTATATACACATCTTCATCCACACCCTATCTTCATTTTATTCTTCATATGAAAATTGAAGTATATTTTATATAATGATGATTTTGTTTATATAACTTATCTTAGTCTTTACATATTTATGGTGAAATTTAAGATAAAAGATTTTTACATTATTATGACGATCGAAATACATCCATTTTCGATATGTGTATGATAAATAGTAAATTAATCATTTTGTTCGATCATTTACTTATATTTGATTTTTTATCAAATAACGATATTATCTATAGTATTATTGTTTTTTACAATCAGCGTTTAAATAATTTATTATTACAAAAACAACAATATTTGAATTACTTGGAATTACTAACAATAAATTTTGATATATCGAAAGACATTTTTCTAGATACTGAATCTCAAAGAGAATTTTTAAGTATAAATAAAATAAATATATCGAGTATTTCAGGTATAATAGTCTTTTTTTACATTTCGATGATATCTCTCGTATTACTAATTCGTTCGGATATAATTGTTTTTGAAAAGGCGCCTTTTTTTTGCAGCTCTACAAAATGTCCATCATTCTGTAGAACACGCTTCAAACTAATAGTTCAAAGTGAACTATTAGTATAAAACAACACTTTGGGTCAAAAGCCATAACATTTACTGTAATAAAGAGTAAAAAGAATTTATATTTTTTTATATTGATTTCAAATGAAGATGCAACAATACTAGAATTTTCATATCTCAACAAAAGCGATTGATTCATGGCTGATTATTTTTCTCAAATAAGTTTTCGACATCGAATAATTTCACAATAAATTTCATATATTTTTTACGATAAAATGAAAGAAGATTCGATCTTTTCAGTATATAGTTTCGTTTATGAATATCCTCCTCGATTTTACGTGTTGCTGTTGTTTTCTTTAAGAATCACAAATCTATCAGTGCTAAACGAAAATTTTTGGATGAGTTACTAAATATCATGATGTTACATATAAGCAGCCAGTATATTTGTTTCTTTTTTTGAAAAAATATTGATTTTAATCATTTTTCTTGAATCCATGAAAGAAAAGCTTTAAGAAAATAGGTACGATGTAATTTCTATTGGATATTCCTATTTTTGATCTTTAATTTAATAGAACTAAAGCGCGAATATTTACAGATCGTGATTTCCTCGACTTACATCTACTATATGGATATCTACCTTCGAATCAGTTTGATTCTCCGCGCTCACACTCGCAAGATGTACGAGTACTTAAAAATACTCATGAAAAATTATTATTTATCAAGCGCAGTACACAATATTCTTTGAACGTCTTAACAATAAATAGGATTTTCAAAATAAATTGGTACTTGAATTATATATGAGTGGAAACGTCACATTGAAATCGACATTTTCGTACTAAATTCATGAAATGATGAATGAATTCGCAGTGCTGAAGAGATATTTCGTTAGGAATGATATGACAGTGGAGTTTCTCATTTCTGTATACATGCTAAGCAGAATTGAACTGATGAGTATGCTTCGGTTTCATAAAAAATATGGCAAAACTGTATAAAAGATATCATTATTTTAAAATAATTCAAATTAATGATTTCATCGAAATTCTGTGATATTCTGATTTTAATATATATATATTGAAATATATATACAATCAATTGAAAACAAAGTAATTAGGTAGCTAATAACTATGTGATAGTGACTTGAAATGTTCGAATCTGCATTGGATTGAGAGTGATTGTCGTCGCGTTTGACGAGTATTGCTCTTGAAAGTAAATAAGATATAGACATTATATCATTTGAGAGATGTTTCAATGAAAATATATCTTACGAAACATATCAATATGTGACGATTCTTGATCTTTTGTTGTCCAATCGAGTCGATTCAACTCGGACAATTGTAAATTGACAGTTAATATTAATACAGTCATCTCATTTATGGTACCAATACTTTTGAACAATGTTTAAAGATCGATAGTGACCGATTTCGAGTAGAATTAGCTGGCCAAGTTTGACGAAACATATCCGAATAATTCGTATAAGACGATGTATTCGACAAGGGATACGTTGCCAGAGGATGCATAAATAATTGTTGAGCACCAGTTCGATGTAATCGAGCACTATCTGATGGTCGATCAAAAAGAAAATGTTTGCCAGAAACAACAAGACCTTTATCATCAGCAATTTCATTTAAGGAGGACTCCCTACGAAAAGTCAATTTTTTGAGAAAAATAATCGATTTTGAGGTTTATACATATTATGATAGCCCTTGTGATGAACTACAACCTGGCTGATTTGTTTTCCGAAAACATGTATATTGGTCTTTTTTTCTGACGACTTATTTTCTGAGAATGTGCTACTGAGGGATACTGAGAATACAGTATGAATGATACTTTTCATACTTTTGTTTGACTGATTGAGTTGAAATTTTTATGACATATAGAGCTAATCAAGATCTTTTAGTTCTAAAAGTTTCAGCTCTCTAGCTGTGACCAACGGTAGAATACATCGATCGAATTGAAATACATCAAAAAATTTTGTTTTCCATTTTTCTCAAAATCAATTTTTTCGACCATACCGTTTACGCGGGCAAGGTTTTCTCTATAAGGATATTGGCTAAGCATGTCGGCGTCGCATTTAGCTTGTAGAGTACCCTTAGAACCAGATCCTCACGATCTCCGATTTTTAAATTTCTCTTTTGTTTAAATAAAAAAACTTAGATATTTCATTTTTATTGGCGCTTTGAATTTGAACATTTTTCGAAAAACTATTTTTCAAAATCAAACAAAGAGAAATTTAAAAACTGGAGATCTTGAGGATCTGGCCCTAAGAGCACTCTACAAGTTAAATGGGACGCCGACATGCTTAGCCAATATCCATATAGGGAAAACCTTGCCCGTGTGGAGTGTACTTTTGACCAATAAATTGACTGAAACTCATTAGCTTCTCAGCGATTTAAGGAGATATTTTAATCACAGTCTCCTCTAGCAAAGACTAACATTTCCTGAAATTTTGGTTGAAATTGGATGAAAAATAACAGAATTCGTTTCTGAGGAGGGGACTCCCCCTTAATAGCATATGTCCAATAGAATATGTAAAAGAATATAATAAGAATTGAGAGATTGATATGACGATTGTGAGACTGAGGGTTTGCTTTCAAATAAAATAAGACCACGACCGATTTCGACTTATTTCAAAGTCTCATCAAGTAGCTCAACTAACCTATATCGATTCATTTCAGCTTCTTATATTATTCGCCTAAATTAGTTAAACCACCTAATGAGGCTTTCAAAAAAAGTCAAAATTTGGTAATTTTCTATTCTTCTAAACTCACCCTCACCCTCAACATCACCCTCAGCGTGCTTTTGTTCTGTTCTGAGAATAAACTTCCGGGTAGCGGATGCCTTTGTTCTGTTCTGGGAATAGCACTTCCGGGCTGAGAGTGTCTTTGTTTTGTTCTGCGAATAGCACTTCCTGGTAGTGAGTACCCCCTGTACTCCTCTAATGACAGTTACTTTGTACAAGGTGTTTCTAGCACATATTAGAAAATATAGACCGAAATTTCATGGTAAAACATGGATAGAAAAGTGAGCTTCAAACGTGGAGTTTAAGTGTGAAATTCACCTTTACTAACCCTTCTTTCCGTTCCCTGTTATTTTATTGTTTCATCAGGAAAACATACTTCATGGTTATACTAGTACGCTTATGTCAACTCCAAGTATTGCAAGTACAGCATAAATGAAACAGAGACAAACAAAAGAAATCCAGTAAAGAGTCGGATTACAATACGTATCAAGTTCTGGATTTTCGTATTGAGTACTATTATCCTTACGGAGACGGAAAACATATACTCCACCAACAATACCCCATATGAGATAAAATCCAATAAGAAGTCCGACTGTTAT
This sequence comes from Macrotrachela quadricornifera, assembly GCA_022393335.1. Lineage (NCBI taxonomy): Eukaryota > Metazoa > Rotifera > Eurotatoria > Philodinida > Philodinidae > Macrotrachela > Macrotrachela quadricornifera. The sequence continues at coordinate 97,869 of JAJEKB010020179.1, forward strand.
GATCACTCCGTACTTAAAACACTTGAAAATGTCGTTGTTTTTCAAATTATCGTTGATATTCATTAGAAGATAGATTATGAGGAGTAATATTAAGCTAGTGGCACCAACAATTCCAGCCACAAGATTGTATATAGGAATCAGAGACTGTACTCGACATTTTCCTTGGTAGATACTACCAATTACCAATTGTATAATTACAATGGAGATAACGATGAAAGCGCCGATAAATAATACTGCCTTCAAAAAATACTCTTTAAAGTAGCATGCCATATAGAAAAAAGACGTGAAACTATGAAGTAATGGAAGTGTTGTCTTCGGAGTAAAATAAAACAAGTCTGTTTTTTTTTCTCAGGCTCTTCATGTAGTTATGGATTCACTATGAACCTCTTTTGTCGTTCGGTTGCGCACCGTTGAGGAGAAAAAATTGTTCATTTTCTATTCATGTGATAGAGTGAGATAAGTAAGCAAACCGACAACGAGAAAAAAGGAAAAAAATCGAGAAAAATTTAATAGAAGACATAGCCGCAACGTCTGACAAAGTTTTCCTCATGGAATCAGCTAAAACTTTCTTCATGAAAACGTTCTAGATTCAGACCGTAAAAGAATTCAGAAGAAGAAAAAATTTGTCTCTCTCTGTAATTTTCATAATGATTTCACTTATTTGTTAAACTTCCATCATTCAATGACTAGGCTGCACGATAAAAGCTTTTGCTCTCTCGACTGATCTCCTTTTGAAATTCGTTTAGATAGTATAGCTATAACATCAACTGCTTCAATCATTATTTTGAACAAAATGAAATTGGCATATGTGGGCAACAATCATCGATGGTCATGTTTTTCTTTTTTTTCCCTTATTCTTTGTCTTTCTTCCTTTATGACAGCGCACACCAATAAATCTTGAATAATTATTATTTGATATTCCAAGTTTAAAGGAAGCCATGAGTTATTACTAGACCTAACTGTATAAATGCTAATCCAGAACCATTTAGATAAAAAGCCTTTTCAAAAGTGAAAAAATCCTTTTTTTACGATATCGTTTTGGTCATATCTGGGAAACAGAGCCACGGGCACGAGCGCTCGTTGGATTTTCTTAGTCTCAATGAGGTCTATCTATAGCCAAAAGACGAAGCTGAAAGTTTGGAATCAGTTGGGTATGGTCCCTCGTCAGTTTTGATTTCCACTGCAGAATCCTAGTGTATTGTTTGACTTCTTTTCTTCTTGATAGATCTATAACTTTGTCTGTTATGAAACTCCTGAAATTATATAAAACTTCCAATTTCTAGTTCATAGACAATGCGGCAATGAAAAATTGAGTTCATATTTGTATTCGATGCGAGAAATTAAATTGAACACGTTTGATATGGTCCAAATGAAATCGAAAAAGTGTGTCAACACAGTTGCTTTAGAGTAAAAATACGAAACTCATATAAACAAACCATTGAAATGTCCAACAGATCTTCTCTTCTCGGAAAAAGAAGCATTTGCTTTGCATGAAAGAGCGAAAGAGAGAGTAAACAATTGATTAATACTTTTTCGACGCAAGAAAGTAGTCAGTCATTCACTTTCAATTTATCATTTGGCGACGAATAGGTCTTCCGTTAGAGGGAACAGAGAAACGGTAGTGGTTGAAACAAGTAAAGATGTTTTTGTATTCACTGTTAGAATCATTTTGGTGCTTCTTATTATCTGTGATCACTCGACCTGTATCTGTTTGTTATATGAGACCGACAGATCTTTTCAACACTTATTTCCTGCCGCGAATGTGAGTTTGTATAGAAAAGAGTAAAATATAGTACGATTACCCAACTACAGAGGGTTTCATCGACTTAAAAATGCTTTAGTGCTTGCTACGAAAATTTTAAGAAGTTTCCTACGATGTATGAAACATTAAACAGGTTTTGATTTTTCCAACATATTCTAAATCTTCACAGGTTTCAGAGCTGCGCAAATACAAAGACATTTTGTAAAATCAAAAAAAAAAGCTTAGAATCGAACTTCGCAAAGTCAAGTTAATTTACTTCATATGAGTTCAAGTTGAATTTACAAAGCTTGGGTTCTAAACTTTTTTTGACCTTAAATAAAAGTAAACCATTATATGTGACTATCGAATTTGAAATTGTGAGTTGTTTTTGTTGAATATAGCGGTTGCTTTGGAAGCGCGTATTATTGCAATATATTCAATTCTAGCTTTTGGGAGGGGTCATATTCTCTCTGGAATACAAGGTCGCTATGTATTTGCGCTGCCCTCGAAATAAACAATAATCTACGTAAAATATAGCATAAAAATACAAACTGACTCCGTTATTACATAGTAATGATGCAATTCATGATAACAACTTTAATCTCCTTATGTCAATAGAATACATTTTTGTTGAATAGTTTATTTTTAACATGGATATGACAAATATTAAATTAAAAACACATTTTAATTATTTGCCTACTGAAATTATATATCTTATATTTGATTATTTATCTTCTAATGATATTATTTATACATTTTTCTTCTTAAATCAACGATTTAATAATATTGTATTAGAAAATCAACATTATTCAGAATTACCAACAAAAAATTTGACAACATGGGAAAATATTCTATCAATTATTGGTTCACAAATAAAAACTTTAAATATTTCAACAATTTATTTAACATTACCATTATCAATATTTTCAAATTTAAAATCAATAATTATTTCATCACCATATGGTTTTCCTGAAGAAGAATTACAATTCATTTTTCAAAATGAACTATTTGAAAATTTACATACATTTAAAATAAAAGAAAATAAAATAAATTACGATAAAACATTTAAAAATTATGCAACTAATGATAATAATATTTTCGAAAAAATTTTTAATAAAAAAAATTCATTAAAATTCTTTCAATATTCATCAATAATTCCATCATATATAAATCCATTATCAAAACATATTTATTTACATTCATTAACATTAATATTAACTAAATTTGAAGATATATTTTTCTTAATATCATATACACCAAATTTAGAATATTTAAATATTAAATGTCAAATACCTGATCGATATCAATATTCAATAAAAACGGTTAACATAAAATTAAAAGAATTTTATTTAACATTTATTGAAAATCGAAATGATTTTCCATTTAATAGTTTTAAACTTCAACAATTCTTAGAATCAATGAATATATTAAAACAATTTCATTTATATGTAAATGTATTATATAATAAAACTAAACCTGATGAAATTATAAATCAATTTAAAACTCAATATTGGTTTGATCATAATTGGTTTTTTGGTATACATGAAAATTATTTTTATACATTACCATTTCATTTTGATTATTTTTATAAACCACCGAAAAATTTTCATGATATTAAATCAAATAATCCAGAAATTTTAAAAACTAATTCTCGATTATGGTATTATGTTAAAACAATTTATATAGATCGTTCAAATATCTATGATTTAAATTCTGTACGAGAAATTAAAATAAAAATGCCAAAATTAACTAAAATTGAATTAGAAAATTTTCATACTTATCTATCGAATAAAATAAACGATTCAAATGAAAAGAAAAGAATTTTATTAAATAGTGTTACAACTATTCATTTAATATCCGAAACTAATTATAAAGGTGAAATTAGATCTATGGATATATTACCAAATTTAAAACATTTAATTTTATCTACTTATAAAGTACCTTCAATACGTGGACAATTGATTCATATATTAAATAAAACAATTGAACAATTAGATATAAATTCGTATTATCCAATTTATAAATGGATTAACAAGATTGATATTATTTTTTCAAATGTTCAATATATACATTATCATTTTTTTTGTACTTCTTCAGGAAAAATTCGAGAGTATGCATCGGATATAGTGAATATGTTGAATAATTTTAAAAATTTAAAAACATTAATGGTCTATATTCGAGAAGGAAATGAAGATTATAAGAAAGTAGTTGTTGAGTCAGATTTAAATGAACTTATTCAATATTTAAATAATTGGAAAATGATGGATGATATTTTTAAAAATTATGAAGTAAAATATTTTCAAGCATATTTATTATTTTTAAAAAAACAATTCGATACATAAGTTTTTTTGTTTATCATTAGATTTTTATATTCAATAAAAACAAGATTCAATAACTTGTTTTAAAAATTTCTGCTGTAAATAAAAAGCTATTTACTAAAAATTTATCTAATCATCCTTTTTTTCATATGTAATAGATATCTTAAAAGAATCAATAAAATACTAAATATAACAAAGGAAAATATTAAATGATTCGTCTTTTCATGTTTCTCATAAGTTTTTTTTCTTTTCTGAACGAACAAGCATTATTTTGTTGTTTATCAATCGCTTACTATTGTACAGGGTCTTCTTGTATCGAATTGGTTGCATAAAAAAACCAAAATTTGGTGAAGATATAGGACGTTAATCGAGCAAATAATCGTAAACTTTCATCAAAGTATCATGATGATATCTATTATCTATTCTAAGATACAATGTGTTTCACTGTTGTTTTGAATAACCCAAGAACATCATCGACTAGACACCTGGAATTTTCACTAATTGAACAAAAAGATAGAAGTCCACTTCTTCTCCAATATTGTGTAAGATCAAATCATTTCTGCAAAATATTGAAAGAAATATATGAAAACAATTTAGCATTCCAATGCAATTTTACTTTTGAAATGTGATCTAGATAGAGGTTGTTAGAATCAGAACTGACCAACTTTAAAATGATTATCTAAAACCAATTATAAAGCACATTATATTTTGAAATGAACAATATAGAAACATCTGTAGATAAATATATACTTTTTACATAGTTTTGCTTTTAAAATAATCTAACCGCACTTAAGTTTTCTCAAAAATATCAAATGAACAAAATTAGAAAATATTTGGATATGAATTACGAACAAAAAATGTTTAATAAAAGCTAACACCTCGACTCTGTCGACCTCCCTTAGCACTATTTTGAAGCAAAGACGATTGCATAGTGTATCGAATGATAAATTATGATTGAGAAACTTCGTCAAATTTTGAAAGAAAATCATTATTTTCTAGAAAAGAGGCGTCTTTTAGCAAGTAAAAATTATTTGAAAATTTTTAAAACGAAATATTGAATGCACATATATTCATTGCTTATCTATTTATTTCCATAGTAATTACAGCAAAATAGAAAAACATCTTATTTTTTTGTGAGTCGTTGTTTTTGGTTTTCTTTAGGAAACAAAATAAATGTTAGGCGTATTAGAAATGGACAAATTATCACAATTGGAATAAGAATATATTAAAAAGTATTTTTTAAAACCAATGACGTCGTAAAACCGACCACATATGTTTTTCAACATGTGCCCTTTTCAGTTTTTTCATTGTCACTGGACTACGTCTTGCTAATTCACGATAGAATTCAGGCGAATAATATTGTTGTAAATGAGAAGCAGCTTCTAAAATAATCAACACACCGAATGTCATCATCGAATCATGAATATAATGAGCTAATGTCATATTATTTTGTGCATTGGATACTGTACGATCATCATCCAAAAGATTTACATAAGGTGGTGTACTATATAGATATTGGATGAGATGTGCTGTAGGTGCATCGAGTGTTCGTCCTTCAGCAATCGATTGAGTAAATATTGTTCGATGATTATTCTTCATATCTTCATTTACATCCTATTGTTAAAAACAGAAACAAATTTTTCATTTTTTTTCGCAAAGCTCAAACCATAGAAAGAAAATGCAGATATCGATTGTATCTTTTGATGTAGGACAATCATGGATTAAATAGGAATTGACACAAGAAAAATCTATCAAAAGAAAACATAGTATTTTTTTATTACTACCATCTGTAAAGGTAAATTATCGCATCTCTTGTTTTCCTCTGTTTGCATATAAATAGACGTATGCATGCGCAACTTTTAAATATTCATGGTATCTATCTACTGGTTTTATCATAATAGCAAATGTAGTAAAAAAAATACTATATTTTCTTTTAATGCGGTCTTTTCGTGGCAATGCCTAGTTGATCCATGATTGGTGTATATCAAAAGATGCAATCGAATCTGTACTTTCTTTCTATGGATCAAGTTTTAAAAAAGGATAAACTTTTTAAGAATAAAACCATTCTAATCAAGTAAAAATGGATGAGCATACTTGAAGATCATCGATTAATTGTAAGCCAAAGCCTATAAATTCTAAATAGGCCACTTTCGCACGTGTTGTTCGTCCTTCAATGAGAAAGCCAGTTACCATAACTGATGCACCACCTTTTTGAGCGCTGATTTCTTCAATATCTGTTATTGTCAGTGTAAAATTATTCCCAGGTGGTGCATGTTGTAATGTTGATTTCATTTGACATTCATGAATAGTTGCTAAACTCATATAAACTCCTCTATGCTCACCATTACGTACCCAATCATTTTCAATAAATTTGACCATATCAAATATTTTTCCGACTCGATCAGCAAATGGTTGTAATGATGATGGTAATTGTAATTCGTTAATATTCGATTGTTGACCATTAAAATGAGATTTTGAATCATAATTAGAGTCTCCGATAAGTAAGCGTTGATAAAATAAATGAGCAAAATCTTTTTTTGCCTCTCGTGATACCTCATTACAATCGACTAAATCATCTGTATAAGGATAGAGCATATTATAGCCAAGCATTGAATCAGAAAAAACTATAGGTAGTTTTAATTGTACTTGATAAGCAACCATTAACCAAACTAAACGACCTGCTTTGAAAATTTCATCATAATTGATTTTTGAATCGTAGCGTTCAGCCTTATCAACAAATTCACTTGTAATACGACAGACTGATTGATAAATTTCAAAGAGAGTGCCATCATGTAACGAAGAAATATTTAATGTTTGGTGCCATAAACGAGAACCTAAAATAGCCAATATGAAATTTGTTGAAATAAATAGTAAATGATTCATTTTTATCTGAACATTTCTGTGCATTCATACTCATTAATCTATGGTCGACAAATTCACATACGTTCTTTAATTTTGATTCTTAATGTATCATATATTCAAAACATTCTTGTTTTCTTACCTTTGGAACTGATTCTCTTTCTGAGAAATGTTCGCTTGAATAAAATACAATAGACAGCAAAAAGTGAAACTTTTCCCAATCGTACACGTTGTTGTCGAGATGTATATCCCTTGATCCGTTGATTATCAATACTAGGCAATTCAGATGGTAGCGAATACCATATTTTAAGTGTACTTTCATAATTTAATTTGAGTCGTTCACGTTTAAACTCTTCATAAGTTTCGAAATCGAATATAACATTACCATCATCATTTGTATCATTGTTATCATTTTTAGCAGCCATCTACGAATAAAAAATAATATATTATAGTAAACCGTTTTTCTTCGCTTCTTATTGCAATATAATATCGATGTTATTACCTATTTACATTTTGTTTACTCAAAAATGATCATGCACAAATGAACGTAAACTTCTCATCTTATATTCTTTCGATCTGCTCATGATAGTTCTTTGAAGAAACAGAAATGAAAATGGGTACTAGCATCCATATCTCATTGTAACAGAGTTTATGATTCAAACATTTATCATATAAACTCGATTGAGATTTTCAAATTCTTGCAGATACTAAAAAGAACTACACTGTTAGAAAGAACATAAAAAACTAATTATCGAGTATAAATTTGAATTTTAGTAATGCTGTAACATAGATGATGCACATTTTTAAAGAGAAGAATAATCCCACCAGAATCTTTTGGTCTAGTGAGGATTGTAGGATACCATCATATTTTTTCGAATTTGCAACACTTTACTCAATGAAAAACACTGGTTTATTTTCTAGTCTTGTAAATAAGAAAATCGATTTTCAATAAAACTCCTCGATGCTTTTAACGCTGACGGTGTTCATGCTAGCAACGACTGATCAAACTCATGTTTTCCAGAAAACACAATGAATCAACATCAATAAGAATTCTCTTTTTCTTTTTTCAATGCACATGCGTATGTTTATGTCTGTTTACACGTGACGTACATAAATACATGCAACAAAGGCAAAAAAAAAAACTGAAAATATTTGTGATGTTAAAATAATGATTAAATTATTTGGTCAATAAATAAGTATTGATTTAATTAATTATGTAAAAGAATCAAAAACTAAACGATTGAAATTAAATTTCGATTGTTTAAAAACATAAACAAATCTCTTTTCAAATCGTTTTAATTCCATCTTATTACTTTTAAGTTTCGTTTTTATACCAATTATAGTCATAATAATTTCAATAAAAGATGAGCGGAGATTAGAATCAATGTATTACAATCGTTTAATTTCAGAATAATTAATTAAATCAATATTTATTTATTGATCAATAAGTTTAATCATTATTTTACCATTATAACCATTTTCAATTCTTATTTTGCGTCCTTTCTGTATCTGTTATGTACGTCATGTATGATTAGATATATACATATACGCATGTATATGTACGTTGAAAAATGAAAAAGAGAACGAAAGAAAAAATATATCGTCGTAATTCTTATTGAAAAATCTTTTTCTAAAAATTTTTACTAAGGAATTTATTATGCTCTTTCTAACGATGTAGATCTTATAGCATTTGTAGGAAATTGAAAATTTCAAATATGCTATCTTTTTGCTTATTCTATCATCAATGGTCTCAAGAACGTTTTGGTACATCTATAATAAGATCATCATTATATGAATGATGAAAAAAGATGATGTGGTGATGCACACTAAACTGAAATGTTTTAGAACTAGATAATGTAGTGAATTATTTCTTCATCATTCTCTCACCATCTTATTTTGCGGGTTCTGCTATATTTATATCTATTCGAGATGATTAGATCTCATCATCTCGTGTCCAATAAATGAGAGAAAAAAGGAAAAAAATTAGTTAAAATTAACATCTTATGAAAAATAAATAAAAAGATGGAAAATAGATTCGAACCATGTGTCCAGAATGTGTTTCTATGCTGGCATATTGTTGTAATCGAACGTATTGTACATTACGTGATATAATATGACTAATGCGGCATATTTTTATTTAGTATATGATAATTATTGACAGTCATGGATGGATGGTTAAAAAAAAAAGTAAGAAGAAAAAGTGCATAGAAAGAAAAAAAAATATATTCTTCTTTTACGTTATGTGTGTACGTTGACGGATTCTTATTCAATCATGACAATTTTTGATGATGAATTGATGAGCATACGAGCCATTTCACATAAGTCACGATCGACAGGACTCATTCAATCATTCTAATATATGTGATAGAGATAATAGTTTGATGTTTTTTGAAGCAAGTTAGTTCGAAAAAATATTAAAGTCTTGATTTTTTTACCGATTTTTTACGAAAAGTTTTAAAAAACGTACCGTCGAATGTGCTCTTAGAAGGATATTATCTTGATAAAAATTTGATAAATTGAATTGAAAATTTCTGTAAATATATTTAGGACGTACCAAAAGTTCGTATCACGATATTTAAAATTTTATAAAACAGTAAATATTGAATGCTTTATTATGGAAATATATAGTATAGCGTCTTGTCTTTAATAATCTATAGAGAAGCTCTATCTTAGATTTAGTTCTAACATTCTACTAGATAAAATCTGTCGTAATTTTAGCCAAGATAAGATCCTGGCAAGATAAAACTAGAATACGAAACGATGAGTATAAGGAAGATCATTATCATGAACTAGTTTATATTTTGCCCGGATTGATTTTTCTCTGTTTTTCTTATTTTATTTATAACAGGTATGAAACAATTACCAATGTTGTAGTCGTGATCGATAGTCTTGCTTAACTTCCCATCAATCAGTCTGTGTTAAACCCAAGTTTCATCACCAGTAATATCATCACATAATCGCCATGTTCCGTTTCTGAATTCATCCAAATTTTGACGACAAATTCTAAATCGTTTTTGTTTTTGTTCGTCAGTGACTTGGTGAGTAATCTGACGTGATGTAATTTTTCTCATCGTTAGATAATCATGAAGAATTCGTTCTATTGTATCATGAGATATCTTCACTTCTTTCATGCAAAGGTTTCGCTCATTTTCTCTGACCATTGAGTATGATGGAGCGTTAGGTCCCAATGCTTCTGTAAATTCGTCGAAGTTGATTTTTAAATTTAGTTCCAAAACAGCTTGAATTCTGATATAGTATCAATTAAATTCATCAACGATGTTTAACAGCTTGTTTTAAAGTTGAAATCGAATGCGGTACAAATGAGCTGATAGTAAACGATCTCTCATCTATATATACTTGAAATGTAATATTCTAAAACATGACATTATAAAATGTGATGAGAGAGAGTGATCAATAAAAAATGTGGAAAGTTCCAGAATATACTTGAACATTGAGCAAGGATTGTTTAAATATTAGCATAGTCGTTAAATTATAGGCTTACATCAGTTAAAGAGTTGTTTTTCTACCAATAAAATATCGACTATAGAATAAATCTTCTTTACGTATTCATCTCTGATTTTCTCTAAAGTTGATTGTGTATGATACACATAGGAAATAGCTTTTTAATATATCAAGGATGGACTAGGACTCCTGATCAGAGATCCACACAGACGTGGTTTTCTCGGACCTGACTACTTTTTTTGCGTTAATACCATAGTAACAATAATATATATTCAAGTATTAATTTTTAAAAGATTTCCAGTAAATCAATAAAAGGACTGTAAATAACTTTGATAGACATTTTCCACTGTGAACATTCAAGAAAATAGTGAAAAGGGATGAGTAGACAGAATTGTTTCTTTCTTGCATATTTATCATAGAATGCAAAAATACGACCTCCAAAAAATCCACTTTAGGAAGTGTATTCTCGTTAACACTAGTGAGCAAAAAAAGGACTCATACTACACAATAAGAGGACTTTCACTAAGTAGTGATTAATTTTTAAAAGAATCTCTTAGAAATAGCTTGGATTGTTCATTATAATAAGACCTTTCAATTATTAATACATGTACATTATGATTTTTACTCTATATTTAATACGCAATGAAAAATATTTGTATATTTGAAATAAAGAAATAGAAAAACATTAATAGTAAAGAAAATAATTATGCTTTTGTTTTAAAATAGTTCAAAAGAATTGATTGGTAGCAATTATGAAGCCTGTATCAAAAGAATATAGTTCAAAATAGATCAGAAGAAAGTAATGGCAAATATTGAAAGAAGGGGTTCAATAATCGATGAGACCAAAATATTTTTCCCAAGACATAATATTAATTCTTTTAAACAGATATTTCGTAGAGTGTGACGAGAAAAAAATCAAAGTCATGTTCAAAAATATGGCTGATTTTATTAGTAATCATTTTTAAAACTGTAGTTAGAGTCTTAATCTCGAAAACGGCTGTGTGTTTTTCCGCAGAATAGCACTTTGTACAGTCAAGAGAACTAATGGATCGTCTCGATCTATGCTATTTTTTATTTATTTCGAATGTTATATTAATAGAATGAATAAACTTTGAGATAAAAATAATATATTTGCTTTCATGTTTCCTATCTCATCATAATGACAGCTGTTTATAATATATGTTTGAAAAGTATGTATTTTATTAATTAATTGACTGAGAAAAAGATAATCAGTGAAATTTCTTATTATCGAAAATTCCATTAGCTCCTTTTTCTGTCAAATAAAAGAATGTCGCTCTTTTAAAATGTATTGCGATTATTAAACATTTGCTGTTATTATCTTCCAGTTGTAGTCTTTTTTTTTAAAAGCATAATCAACAAATTAATGAGAAAAACAAATATTATTTACCTCTATGGAGATAAAAATTCGATCATGCAGTGTAATAATTATTCATATATTGTTCACAGGTGAAATATAAAGAGGTAAAGCGAACAGGAAAAAACCGAGTTAAATATTACTCATCATAGTTATTCGATTAGGTATAGAAAATACAAAATAATTTTAAATTAGTAATACGATTTGATCACTTGGATATGTATATACGAAAATAAATCATACAAGAAGAAGTTTTGATAAATACGTTCTATTCATATGTTTGAGTTGGATTAATATGATATCTTTAGTTACGGTTGAGCAGTTTTTATTACTAATTTTTGTATAATAAAGACAAAACCTCGTATATAAATAGAAGTATTACAAGCAATGTTTTCCTTTATTTTACTTATATAATACTGTATTAAATATGTATGGTGGATACGGTGGAAGATATGCTGCAGAATTAGCATCTGATATGTGGATTGAACGAAATATTCCTGGTGGATTAAACAGTGAGTAAACCATAATTTACTAGTAGAAGTATTAGAGATTATTTTTTTATTATCATACATAGAATGAAAATTTTTCATGACCTCTCGTTTTTATTTAGGTCCTACAGGTCTAGCACTCGATCTTATGATGGGTGGAAATCCAAATCCAACGTATGGTCAACGTTGGTTAGGTTCTTTTGGTGGCTATGAAAGTTTCGGTGGTCCAGGTGGTTATGGAGGTTTCCGTGGTTATTACTAGTGACCAAAATGGTAATACATACAATTCAATCAATTCTAACTATTTTTATTAATAATAAACTATATTAATAAGTAATTGTCTCTTGATTTTATGTTTATAATAATATAAAATACAGTTTGATGATGTTCGACGATACACATATTGTGTAGATAATATTCTCAATTATATCTACGCACTGCTCAAAGTTCTTCACCAAACTTTTTCTTATAATTTATAATATGTGATTGATGAAAAAATTCAAAACATTGTTCCAGTGTAATAATGATTATTGGTTGTGAATATTGAAATACATTTAAACTGTCTTGCTTAATGAATATTATAGGATAGAATAGTTATTTTAAATCTGTTTGATCTAGTATGAAAGTTGGTAGTGCAATCGATACAGGATTAATATCTAAAATACGATATAGCTGCTAGTGTTGTTCGTAGAGAGTTAGAAATCCACTATATACTTGAGTAATTACTTAATCCGAGCTCATAGACAATAATAAAGAAAATTTTATTTATACATTTATATGATTGGAATTGCGATGTCTCGTACATCTGCCATATAAGCAGAAAAAGAATTTCCATCTATCAAGGATGAAGTCACTTCAATTTTTTGCATATTTCGATTTCTTTGACTGTACAATAACTACTGAAGAAATTATTAGAAATGTCTGCCACCAGTGATCTACTTACACCAATTTTGAATAACCTAAGTTCTAGTCAACAACAAAAGACCGATAGACTACTACTCACTCACTCTCAAATTATTTCTAGTTAATTTTGTTATCATGAAGTGCTGATGTAACACTTTAGTTAGAATTGCATATTCAAAAATTTTTTGCTCTACTTTTCTAAGAATAAACCTATCTGGTAAGTTATTTATAGTGAATTTTCAATTATCAAATATAAAGTCAAACTAAAAATCAGAGATCTAGAGAGTGCGTAATGTTGAGATAAATAATATGTATTCTAACACGATTTTCTACCTTGTTTCTATCAAAATTTATTCAAAAAAAATTCTCATTAGCATTCATTTAACCGTAACATATGCAAACAAAACAATCTGATCAATGAAGATTATGTTAAAACATATTCGAATCGATAGGTATTTACGTATAAATATTTATGTAATTTCGCAATCCACTGTTACTAAACGATGCAATGTCAATAAAATGACTCATTGAAACACTGAATTATATCTTACGCAAATTTTTCTGTTCTTACATAATTTTTCATTATATATACCAAGATTTTTGTTTTCGGAATCGTTAGAATAGAATAGTTTTCATTTTGAAATTATAGTCAGAATATGGCGTCAGATAATTATTATGATGGTTTTGATTATAATTCAAGTCAAGATTATGTAGATATTGAATATCAAATTGATTTATTTGAAATTCGTCAATATTTAAAAGGTAAAAAACAAAACAAACAAAAAATGAAAATACCTTCATATTCACTCTCAAGAAAAACACGTCAATTTCAACATCCATTAATTAAAGTTCATAATATAAATGATAAAAAAACATTAAAATTTGATCAAAATATATTTCGTTATATTCGTTATCTACCAAAAAAAGATAAAAATCAAATCAAATGTTTCGAATGTGATGAACAATTTCGAACAAAATCAGATTATCCTCAACCTAATTTATCATTTCAAAATGTACGTCCACATGATTTCACTACTTTTCGTCGTCATTTCTATCAAGTAAATCATCAACAAATTAAATCTTCTTTAAAAAATCGTTCCGATATTGAAATTATTAATATTCGTCTTGCACCAATCAATAAATCTGTTCCAAATGATTTCATGGAACGATTTAAGGAATATAATTTTTATTCTCCACATTTAGTTTATCATGGAACCAAATTAACTAATATCAATAGTATTCTTCGTTATGGATTTTTAATACCAAATCAACAACATCCAACTAATAGTAAAGCACCTATCATTGCTACACAAAATGGTAGTTCATATGGTACAGGAATTTATTGTAGTGAAACTGCTGATTTTTCTTTATCATATACTCATACAACTAATACACTTTTTGTATGTGCAGCTTTACCGAAACGTAATGAAATTGGTTCAGTTGAACGTTTGCATGGAAATATATTAGTTTTATCACATGTTTCAGAAATTATACCGTTATTTCTAATGGATGTTCGATATGTAGGTGAATCAGGTGTTAATCGACCTTGGTTTAACAAACAATATGCATTAAAAATGAATGGCAAAGAAGATACAAATAAACCGCTTATTATTTCGAGAAAATATTTACAAAAAGTATTGAATTGTACACAGGATCAAGGACGAAGTAATCGACGACGTCGAGGACGAAGAAACAATCGACGTAAAGTGCGAAAGGAAGAGGAATATCAAATACGAGTATTTGAACCATTTAATTAAAATCTTTTCATATCACATATTTTTATTGTTAATCAAAGTCAATCAATAGTTTTACAAATTCTGTATGCATGGAGTTTTTTTTTAATGTAAAATATTTTAGTTTATTTTAGTTGAATGATAAATACTATTAAAATTCTTTTCGTCTCATTGGATCTTATTCTTAAATAAACTATGATGTCGAATAGCATTCAATAGTTGAATGTGATATCTTGTATAAAAATGAAAGAATTATTGATACCTCTGTTACTATAAAAATTTAACTAAATACAACACATGCATGCTCGTTTGCATGTTGGGTAAAACCATGAACATTTATCAGTAGTAGTATTCACTTCTGGTTCTCGTACATTCATTGGATAAAATCTCAAAATGACGCGCTACATATGCTCGGAAGTTCCTCCAAATTGTTCATTTACTGGTTGCATTGTACAAAAATATTCGAGTGGTGTCATTTAGTTCTCAAATTGACTCTATATACCTATGTAGTTTTTGTTTTTACATAAGTGATAAAACCAATTATTTTATCTCATTTGACTCAGCATACCACCAATCACAAAATTATGTATCCTTTTTTATTCTTTTTCTTTTCTTTGTCGAAAAAAAACTGCATCTACAAACAGAAATAGCGAATAGAAAAACTTGCACAATTACATTAAGTTAGATGAATATTAATAGGCACATCGAAATAGACAATGTCTCCTTGTTCTAACACAAGAATACGATCACTATTCAGTACTGTATTCAATCGATGTGCAATTGTTAATATGGTGCGATCACGAAACTTGTCAGCAATCACCTCTTGAATCATCATATCGGTGGCATGGTCAACATTTGCTGTAGCCTCATCGATTAACAATATATGACTTTTCTTCAGAATAGCTCGAGCTACACAAATCAATTGACGTTCACCAGCACTCAAATTAGTACCCGATTCAGCTACCAACTGATAAAGCCCATCGGGATGCTCTCGCACCAATTCTTTGAGTTGAACAGCTTCAAGTGCTATAAGACATTCTTCATCTGAGAATTGTTCGAATGGATCAATATTGTATCGAAGTGTACCACAGAAGAGTATGGGCACTTGTGGAATAACACTTAGATGAGAACGAAGATGATCAAGTGAAAGATATCCAATATCGATATCATCAATGAGTATAGTTCCATTGATTGATGACTGATCAACAAGTCGAAAGAGAGCTTGAAGAAGTGATGATTTTCCAGCACCTAGACGAAAAAATGGATACTAATAAAGAAATACTATCAAAAGGATTATCACACATTTCAATGTGCTAGATCATTTAGAAATACAGTGTGTATTAAAAGTGTACATCAATGAAGTATAAACCCTTAGACACAGTCAAAATATCTAAAGTGGATGTGAAAGCGTCAGAAAAGTAAAAGCTGTCTTATTATTAAGAATACTCTTCATATATATAATCTCAAAAGCGAAGTAATCATACCTGTCCGGCCAATAACACCAATCTTTTCCTTGGATTTAATTTGTAGATTAAGATTTTTGAGTACAGGATCGAGTTCTGGGCGATAGCGAAAAGTGTAATCTTTAAATTCGATAGTACCACGAGAAGGCCAATCTTCTGCTGGTTGAATGAGAATATTATTCTCGTTGGTATTCTGTTGACTTTCTGGTACTAGTTGACCATATTCATCAATACGTTCTGCACTAGTCATGAAAGTTTCAGCTTCAGCTGATTGTCTTATAGCCCATTGAAAGAGACCTGTTAAAGTGACGCAATATGTAATGCTAAGTGCTGCTGTCGATGGATCGATTTGATGACGTAATGCTATTGCAAGAACAGCAGTAACCAATGTGAGTATGGATGCCATAAGATCAAGTCGTATGCCGAACCAATGTGCAGTAGAAAAGAGAATGAAATTAGCTCGTGAATTAGTATCAATTCTTTCAATAAACATATTTAAAAAATCCTTTTGAACGTCAAATGCACGAATACTAGTGAGCCCATCTAAGGATGATGAGAATAATGTATAAATAGGACTACGTGCTACACTTTCAAGTCGTTTGAGTTGACGACCTGAATTCATATAATATCGACGAAGCCACAAAACAGAGGGAATCAAAGGAATAAGAATTAGAAGTACCCATGGATTAGTTCTTCCAATAATTGTAATAGAACCAAGAGTCAACACTAGATATTGCATTGTATCAATTAAAGCTAAAGGTAACAATTGATCTAATACTTGTTGATCTTTACTTGCTCGATTTAAGATTCGTCCACTTGGATTACTTTCAAAGAAACGTAATGAAGTATACAAGATACCTTTGAGCATTCGATTGTGAAAATAGGTAGAGCCACACAACATAATATAGAAGATATAGCCAGCACGTATAATTGAAATGATTAATGTAGAACATATAGCTCCGAGATAGATGTAAGCATAAAATGATGATCGTTGTTCTTTTTCATCTTTATCAGACCAGAGAGCAAGCCAAATATTTGCAAAATCATACGAAGCTTCATTAACAAGCATAAGAATAAGCATTAGAAGAAAACCGAACCACCGTAAAGGTGGTGAAGTAAATAGTTTTAGCCAAATACTCCACTTGATGGAACCGTCAACTAATGTTTCACTCTGGATAATCGAATTTATATCAGTTACAGCAGTATTCGGTACCCAATCTGTCTCCTCATCATCAGATGATTCTGTTTCTAATCTATCATTCGATGGTTCTATTGCAGGTTGTTGTTCAGTCTCTAATTCTTCGATGTAACCATTTGTCATCAGAATGATTTGGTCTGTTTCAACTAAAAAATGTGTCTGATGTGTAACCAATATTCGAGTCTTTCCACGAAGAAGACTATTAGGACCAATACATTGATCGAAAATGTTCTTTGCCACTTTTGGATCAACAGCAGCAAGCGGATCATCAAATAAATATAGGTCAGCATCAGCGTATAGAGCACGAGCAAGCGATATACGAGCTTTTTGTCCACCACTTAAATTGACACCTTGATCACCAACCATCAATAAATCACCAACTTCACCGAAATTCTGTAGATCAACATCAAGACAACATGCTTTTATTACATTCTTGTAACGTTCTTCATCCATTGCTTTACCAAGTAGAATATTAGCTCGAATAGTATCAGCAAATATCCATGCTGATTGTGGAGCATATGAAATTGAATTAACATATAATTGTAATTTTCCACTCATAAGATTCATTTCACCGAGAATTGCAGCGAGTAAAGTTGACTTACCAGCACCTATCGTACCTTTCACTCCAACCAAGTTCCCACTTTTGATTTTGAGATTGAGAGAGAATAAAGAAACGGTATTTTTCCAAGAAAATGATGCATCTTCCATCATGATTACATAATCCACATTTTCGTTTTCCACTTTTTCACGTCTAGTCGATACTATGTCGAGTTGCATGAATTGATCGATTCTTTTTGCCGAAACATTAGCCTCACTCAGTTTTTCAATTGCGGCCGGCATCGCCATTGTTACGGGAGCTCGAACCATGACGAAGAAAGCTAGTGTAGAGAATATATCTTCTGAAAGTAAAGTTCGGCCCATTAGCCAACTACCACCGAATGTAGCAAGAGAAACTAAAGATAATGTTGTGAAAGAGATAGCAATATTGAGAGCTCTCAAACAACTCGCTTTATAAATGTTCGAAAGTTCATGTTGACGTGTTTCACGTACTCGTTGTTTCATAGCTTTTTCCCAATTGTACATTTTAATAATTTGGCATCCTTTCACAATTTCATTGATTGTTTGTACACGCTTATCTGTACATGCCATTGTAGTTTTTCGGTATCGACTAAATTGTCTACTAAACATAATTTGTATAGGTACTAATAAAAAAAGTACTGCATAACCAAAAAATGTTGGTATGCCGATGTACCACCAAACAAAACCAAACGTTGCAAGAACTTCCACAGGTATCAACAATAAATTATGTACGAACACGCTCAATTCTTCAAATTTACCAACATCATTTGCAACTAAATTGATGACCTGAGCAGCAGTAATCTCGTGAAGAGCTGCAGTATTGATTGTTAACAAGTGTTTATAGATGGCAGATGATAAGGCATTATGAATTCGCATACCTACACGACGATTTCGAAAGAAGATTTGTTGAGGAACAATGGCTTGTATCATGGCAGAAATACAAAGAGCAATAGCAAATAAATAAGCAGCATAAATCGGTAATTTTGATTCATCTTTAATGTAAAGAACAAGTAGACGAATAAGTAATGGCTGTGCAATATGAGCCATAATAAGTGGAAAAACGAGCAATATACTCGCTAGAAAATCTTTATAAAATGTTCGTTTGATTACATGCCATGTACCTGGCCATCTAGAACTATACTGATTTATTTTGTTCAATACGACTGAACATTTATCATGAATAGAAAGATCATCAAGATCATTCTCCACAAGTGTGCGTTTATTACTCAAGGAGAGAATAGGTGTTATCCATGTAAATAGTGGTATCTGTATCCATCGTGTCCATGATGATTCAACCCAATCCAATCGCGATGATTGTCTTTGTTCACCTAAAATATATTCTTATCAGAATGAATTGCGTAGTTATTGGTGTAAAGTTTCACTTTATCTAGATCTTCAGAAACTCTCACCCTACACTGTCTTATTTTCGTAATAAAAAAATACAAGAATTCTTAATTCTTGATGTATACATACTCATATCAATTAATCCAGGAAAATTGATCTATCAGCATCAGAATAAACTTGTTTCGTATTTTTGCTATCTTTTCAATTTTAGGTGACACTTTGTAAAGATTGTAGCTTCAGACGTTGTTCTTTCACATATAAAATTTGCTCTATCATATATTTTGTTATTCCTTATCATTATCATATTCGTAGCTTTTTGCACATCTATGTTACTACTGTTAATGTATTCATCATCTAAATAGTGATGTTTTTACCCATTTCAATTCCTTATTTCTAATATAAGAAATCGATACATTGGTTTGTTCGAATAGTATAGTAGCTAAAATTAGGTTAGCAGTGTGCCAGGCAAACTTCAGAAATGTTTTCTAAAGCATCACAATGACAGTTATTAGTGAAAAAGTGTTGTCATGCTTGTTACGACAGTGAAAGAAAAATTCCAGTGTTTTTTAATGTAAGAATGTTTCAACTTTCATACATTAATTTATCATCATATGCATTCAATAAAAGTACATTTTATCTCCAGTGATGGAGATAAGAAAGAACAAAGATTATTCTGCTACAGTAAGGTGAAAAAAGAGATACTCATTATTTTTCTTTTCACTGTTATCAGTCTTTCGATGCCTTTTAATTCGTACTTTTTTGTCATATTCAAAGGACCGCTTTTATTTTGATACATCGACAGATGAGCCTGGCATTAAAAAAATTACAGAATACAAGAAAATAATTATTTTTATTTTAATAAATTTAACATGCTCATCAATCTGTTTAAACTACATATCTCTTGTTATCATATCAAAAGAAGAAACTAATTGTTCATTCATGATGGATGTCGTATGTTGCTCCATCTGTAAATCTTTTATTGATTCATAAATTGATGGCTGCGAGCGTACAGAATGCTAAATGGACAATGTAAAGATATAGTATGAAGAAAATACTTCACGACTTCATTTACTTGAATTGTTTGTTCTTGGCAATTGTTTATCCAAATGCGAATAAAAATACCACATGGCTATTGTATAACGAGATTGATGACGTCGATTATTAAGAATTGAACATCCTATAAAATTATCTTCCAAGTCATCGACAAAATCTACAATAGTTACAGAGATAGATTATAATTTTGTTTTCGAGTTGTTCAAGTATTAATGTTAAACGTCCGAAATCCTATAAATAATGTCGAGCTTCATGATTTTCAATAGCTTCTTCAAAATCAATTGTTATTGATTTTGGACTTTGAGCTAAATGTTTAAGGACAATATCGAACATTTTACCAAAAATACTACAATTTACCAATGTCAGTGAACATTTCACGTAGGTGAAGTAAGCAGCAGATTCGCTCAGAGAGCGTTTAAGAATAGTTCTAAGTACAATTCGATGAGCTCTATCCACTGATGAACCCACATTCTCGATAGCTAAAATGTATCCTAGAAAAACTAAAAAGACTTATTTTGCATTATTAAAATCATCGTAAACTGTTATCGTCCGCGTCTAGAAAATGCTCCAAATGATAAGCAGTGTTGTAAATAGAACTGAATGAAGTCTATTTATTAAATCATTCAGATTTCGTGCATTAATCACGATTATGAGAAATATTGAATATAAAACAGATGTGTTGGATAGAAGTAATATACATTTGTATATATTTCTGTCCTCAATTTCATAACTGACTTGTAAGAGCATAAAAAATCAGTCCTTGTTGCTCACAGACGTCTCATTCATATATCCGATGGTTCCTTTTGAAGAAAGTGAGAACACACGTTCGAAGTATACAATAGGCCCTACTATTCTTTGTAGATATGATAAATGAATTTTCTGTATTACGATGATATCTGTTGAAATTTAAGTATAGTTCAAGTGACTAGCTTCATTTCTTATAGTGAAGATAAAAATATTATTCATGATGATGTTTCAATTCAATTTCAAGGTACTAAAACTTTAATAAATACTTGTTTTATTGATGCATATAAAAATTTGTATGCACCGATATGACATTTCTTAATACGTTACTTTAACATAACTTGTTTTTATCTTATTTATTTTTTTTGTTTTATAGTTAAATTTATTATTTCACTTAGTAAGAGTGATAAAATCATTTTCATATATTTATACAACTAGATTTACTAGTAAATATCTCTAGCTTAGCAGTTTTTTCTTCAAATTGAATACTAAACAAGTATTATTATCAATCTAAATTGAAAAGAAATAATTTTATTTCTTACAAGGTTTTTCCCTCTTTAATTTTTTTCATTCAAAGTTTTAAATCAATTATCATATTTCTTTACTTACATATAGTGTACTTAATATCTGTCACTTTTATGAGATGAAACTAATTATTTTTATCATCCTATTTTTTAAAACTATCTCACAATTGTGCATTTCATGGAAAATAAATGTAAAAGAAATTAATAACACAATCATCAATGATATATATATATAGGATGATTTACTTATTTTTACTTGTTGCCTTCAGTTTATTCTATTTCTACGAAACATCAGAATTTTTTTTATTTCTATATGATTAGATAGAGTATTGATTAGATTATCCAATGATATAGTTTTCATTTTTCTTATGAGATGTTTTGTTTTAAAAATTAAAAAAGAAGCTCTAAAATTAGCTAAAATAAACTTTTGTAACCATTTATTTGGCTCAGACCAAGTTCGATTGTCACGAAATTAGTCTTACATGAAAGAGATTCTTCAAACTTAAAGTTACATCAAATATTAAATGGAAAGATTTTCATTTGAAGGAGAAAAGAAAATTTTACTATTGAAATTTAAAACACCTTCGGATTGCTTCATTTCCGGTGCTATTCGTGTAATCTCAAAGTTAGCTATAAGATTTTATAACTAAATCGGGCTAAAAATACATGAATCAATAGAGAAATTGTTGATCTATGGAATTGTATATGAATGAAAAAGATCGATATAACTAGGCGACTATAATTTACTTGATAAAGATAAATAATGGAAGTTTTGTCGAAAAAGAATTTTTTAAATGTTTACTAAATTTTCAGTCAAAGTGAAAAGTAAATTGATAAAAAATATACACTTCGATAGAAAATAAAATTGTGTGTTTGATTATATAAAAAGGAAAAATATTTGTTTATCCAATATGTTATAACTACTTGAAGAAAACATCTAGAAATTCCACAGAAAAAAAATCTTTTTATTGCTTGCTACACGAAAATTACACATTTTTTAATCAATATATAAGAGAAATCAAATGAAAGCTACCTAATGAAAAAAAATAGCGATTAAAAATCTCTGATTTTTATCGATTTTAATTGAAGATTTGTTTCAAAATAACTGGGTTAAAAATGTTGATTATAATCGATTTTAATCTCGATTTAATTGTGTATCGTCGAGATAATAATTTTGATTAAATCACATAAAAACTACTCGTAAATCGATTACAATCAATTTTAAAGCACGTGATTTTTGGATTTTCAGTGAAAAATTTTAGGATTAAAATTAACAAATGCTGTGACGATAATCAACATTATCAATCCGATTATTCTGCACTATCATCCCTATTATCATATATATTGTAATCAGATTTTTAATTCATTACAATCATAGAGATCGATTTTAATCTGTGATTCATCTCTTTAACTGATTGTAGTGTAGTGCTTACTTTTTAATCCATTTGAATCTATTCTTACCTTTTAATCGATCATAATTGATTCGTGTGAGATAATTCATTTTAATCAATTATTACTAACCAATCGATAGTAATTGATTATTCTCAAATAATCGATTTTAATCAGACATATCGGAAAATAGCGCTTTTCTCGGAATTCGACTGCGAAACCTTCAAAAGTGCTATGATTTTCTCGATTTTCAGTGCTAAGAAACTATAAAGTTACCGTTGCGCTAAAGTCACATACGTATATTAAAGTTGAAGCTCCTATATAAATTGTTTTAAAATGAAATGACGCAATTACATTAGAAATCGATTAAAATAGATTTTTTTCTCGGAAAACCTGAGCAACCCATTAAAAACTTGAATGATCTTTGTCTATTTCCGCGGAAATCGATTAGCTTTGATTATAAATCCGATTGAAATGTATTCAAATCATTATATGCGATTAAGTGCAGAGTGAAATCGAAGAAATCGATCGTCTCTAATCAAAAATTCGATTGAAATCCAGTAAAATCATCAAGATCGATTGAGTCAAGATTAAAATCGGAGAAATGGATTTTTCCAATTACAAAATTTAATTAAAACCTAATTTTAGTCTGAATAACAGATTTCAATGATCAGAAAAAGATTTTTTTTCATAAGAAAACAAGAATGAAAATCACTTTTAATCAGATTTTTCTAAAAAAATTGGACAATTTAAAAACACATTGGGGGTCTTGTCCCAATAATCAAAAATAATTGGGATTTTAGGTAGAATATTTTCCACCAGGCATTAATTCAGATTCCAAACAATATTGTGATTGAATGCGCATAACCAAATTATATGTAAATGGTGATCCCTTAATCACATTTGCTAACATAGAGATTATAATCGACTATTGATATAAATCAGATTTTAATAAAAAAAAAGTAGTTTTAATCAATTGAAAATTAAACCATCAGATTTGTTGATGCCAAGATTTAAACTGATTTTTGAAGTTTTAATCGATTATACAAATATAAATCTGATTTTAATTAAAAAAATTCGTTTTAATCGGTTGAAAATCAGTTCATTAGATTTGTTGATTCCAGGTCTATCAAAACGGTATCGTTTGCGAACCGAAAACGAACCGTAAAAGTGATCAAAACAGGATCTTTACGGTAGTATACCGGATCGATTCGGACCATTTTCGATTCGTTTGAACCCGTATTTCCTGGCACAGAAATACGTACCGTATTGTATCCGTATGGTAAACGCACCGTATTTGGCCGTTTTCTCTCCATTTACGGATAAAATTCGAATTTTAAGGTAGGATTCTAGTATGATCATACTATGAAATTGTGCCAGATCTTCTATTATCCATGCAAGATTTTATTGGAACTTCAAATATAGGTTTTCATCGATCTCAGCGCTCTGTTCTAATCTTTGATATTTCCCTTTCCTAATCAACCGTTTTTCATAATTTTCTTTGATTTTCCATCATTTTTTATCAAACACCATCACACCTGATTCATACCAACCATTACAACGATATTAGCAAAATGATATCTAAATAAAAACAATAAAAATGTAATATATAAAATTTCTACTTACATATACCACGATATTATTAAAATATCTAAATAAAAATTAAAAGAAAGATTTTATATGTTAAATTTATAGTTGCTTATTCGACGGTAAAACTAAAATATTTAAAAAGAAAACAAACTTCGTATATAAAGTTCTATTTATCTATTTGAGAATATTATAATAATATCTAAATAAAAAAAAGAATTTAACACGAAAACTTGATATTTCGCTTGTTCACGATAATTTTTAAATATCTGAATCTAAAGATAATAAAAATTATACATAGAAATTGTTTACTGCAATCGACAATGATGTTAAATAATCTATATGAAAAGTAAGATAGCAGACTAAGTTCATGTCTATAAGCCTGTTTATCTTTATTGAGCTATGTTGACAAAGAAAAACTTTAGTTGCGCATGGTTAGGTATGACTTTGCAAGATTCTGATCATCAAATTTTATTCAAATCTTATACTAATAATCTTATGAGATTTACTTTAGCATCTTATTATAAGATACATTAAAAACGGCTAAAAACGTCACTTAAACGGTGTTTCGTTCCGGTGTAGTGAATGGTGTATGCTAAACGGCCCGTAAAACGGCCTGTAATGTATCCGTATTTATGTAATTAACCGACACTCGTAAGTGAAAAATATCTGGACATCGTAAAGATGCCGTTTGTTATCGGTTTACCATTAGTTTACGGACCGTCAATATAGACCTGGGATGGCAAGATTTTAATTGATTTTTAAAATTATAATCGATTATGAGTATAAATCTGATGAAAATCAAAAATAATCAATTTTAATTAGTCGAAAATCTCTAATCAGATTTGTTTCGATTACGATTTTAATCAATTTGCCAAATTATAATTAATTTCAAGTAAAAATTTGATTATAAATCAGATAATCGGTTGAAATCTTCCAAAAGTGATAATATTTTTAACCGATTACTAAATTTAAATCAACTTTAATCTAATTATTTTCGAAAAACAGGATTTTTTCAGAAAAAATTTAGAAAACTTATCTAAAATAAAAAATAATCGTGATTATTGCAAGTATATTTTTTACTGGGTATGGTGTTGGATAGAATAATTAGCTCCCTATCTAATTATACAAGTAACGCTCGTCTGAAGACTCGCTCAGCTCTTTCTCGTAGAAATCGTGTTTTGTAAATTACCGTCAAGCTATTCATTTATAAAATTTTAAAAAATCGAAGTCAGATTCAAGTTCCTGGACATTAACGGTCATTGACCAAACTTCATAAAAAACAAATGCTTTTTGTTAGAAATTTGTTGTTTGTTTAAAAAATTGATCGCCAAAAAAATTTCGAAAAACTAACATCAGATTTGGATTCGTCGACCTCAATTACCCTTCGGTCAACCCTTACAAAAAAAATTTCTTTTGTAAAAAAAGTGATCCTTTGTGTAAAAAATTGATTCTCAAAAAAATTTTAAAAAACTAACACCAGATTCGAGTTCCTCGACCCTGATTACCCTTTGGTTAAGTTTTTTAGAAAATATGAATAAAATGTTTTTTTGACCTTTTGCGGACATACAAGCAAGCAAGCAATCGATCAATCAATCAGACAATTTATGTTTACTGGGCTCTTCTCTACGAGAAAGAGAATAATAATCAGCGATGGTGTTCATCACCCACCACGATGAAATCATCATTTCGTGATAAAACACCTATTTTCGATGAAAAATACCAAACCTCACCAATTCCTAACGTCAATTAATCAATGCTGATACCATAACAATCAGCAATGGTGTTCATCACACACCACGATGAAATCATCACTTCGTGAAAAAACACCTATTTTCGATGAAAAATACCAAACCTCACCAATTCCTAACATCAATTGATCAATGCTGAT
>JAJEKB010020179.1:124529-146706 GCA_022393335.1 Macrotrachela quadricornifera
AAATACCAAACCTCACCAATTCCTAACATCAATTGATCAATGCTGATACCATAAAAATTAGCAGTAGTGTTCATCACCCACCACGATGAAATCATCATTTCATGAAAAAACACCTATTTTCGATGAAAAATACCAAACCTCACCAATTCCTAACATCAATTGATCAATGCTGATACCACATGATCACCGAATAGACTTCAGATTCGAAGTCTCCGCATCGAATTACCTCTAGACATGTCTTTTTCGAAAAATCGATTTTCGATGTTTTTTTGACCCTGCGGACATACAAGCAATCAATCAATCAAGCAGACAATTTATGTTTGCAAGACTCTTCTCTACGAGAAAGAGAATAAAAATACATAGAACTAAAAAAAAACTATTAAAGTAAGTAAATCATCCTGTGTAATATCGATTAGATAAATTTTGCACTAAAATTTCTACAATATCTCTCACACTTATGAAGAATATTATTTCGAAATATTATCAATAAAATCTTAATATCATATGCACTGTAATGCATATATCTTGTATAAAACGATAATTCTAATTTTGTCTCTCTATTATGAATAGTACATCATATTAAAGTTTTGTACTATTGAAAGACAAATGTTCATGATTAAATTCATAATCTATTCAATTTCGTGTAAATATAATCAATATTTATAAATTAGTTTACTTACATTTAAGACAGAGCAAGTACATGTACTTGTACGTGAATGACTGTACTTGGGCCCGTACTTGTGCTTGTCCTACCTCTGACTCAGGGTCCAATTAGATTCCAAGGAAGCTTATCTTCACTATTATGCATTTGGTGAATAGGGTTCTATGACTGTTTTGATAGAGGATGTTGAGACGAACAAAAGTCCCCGTAGACAACAATATTGTTTCTGTGGTGCATAAGCAAGAAAAATGACCCTGAAATCTCATTGGTTTAGAATGGTCGCATCAGACTTGGACAGAAACAAGTGGAGCGGATAGATTTATGTCAAGTACAAGTACTTGTACTTGTACTTGTCCTACCTCTGCTTTAAGACTAATTAGACAATTTCGTTCTCTCCATTTCTCTTCATTTATTTGAAATGAATGACAAACATTCAATAATTAATTAAT
Organism: Macrotrachela quadricornifera; assembly: GCA_022393335.1. Lineage (NCBI taxonomy): Eukaryota > Metazoa > Rotifera > Eurotatoria > Philodinida > Philodinidae > Macrotrachela > Macrotrachela quadricornifera. The sequence continues at coordinate 125,640 of JAJEKB010020179.1, forward strand.
GAAACCAATTAGACGATTCTATGACCATATATCTATATAAATACAGCTCTTTTTCATATCCTCATCATTCAGGATCCTATTCAACCATCAATAACAATCAAGTCAAGTCCATTCAACACAATACAATACAATTCAAGGTAAGTTTGTTCTCTTTGGTTTTTCCGATTTTGTGAAATACGGTCTGAAAGAGTGTTTAGGGTTAGAAATTTGTACTCCCCCTCCAGACCGTGACTGACACACTTGATGACCTTTGCCACACACCTTGAGCAATGGGCAAAATTAGCGTCACCATTAGGACAGCGGCCGACACTGCAATAACTCTTACTATTCTAGTATAGACTGGAATCTATGAAGAACTAAAACCCATCATAGACACTTATTTGGACAAATTTTGTATATCTGGTTTACAATGTACGCAGTTTCATCATGTTTCACATTTTTAATCCCGCAAGCATTGCCCTGAAAGCTTTTTTTTCTTTTTAGATTTATTTCCGAAATATATATTCAACGACGATGTATATGTTAGATTTATGATCCAAGATGTTTATTATCTTAATAATATAGAGAAACGCTCGTAATGAGCGAAATGCAAACATATCCGTGAAGATTTGTTATACATGTACGTATGTACATGCACTGCCTTACCGGTCGGCAGTGTCCATTGTGTTTCAATTATTACAGAGAATTTTTCTGTACGCGCCTGCGAGAAAGAGTATCAAAGAAAGAGGCAATTCAGGTAAGTGGAAACGATTTTCCTTTTATTCATCAAATAAAACGTCACAATTTCTTTCGTACAAATTCTATGCTCTCTCGCACACTCTTAAGATCGGGATGATTTGAAGGTAATGAACGTTGTCGAATGTTAAGAGCACGTTCATACAATGAGAGTGCTTTCGAGTAATTGCCCATACTTCTGTACACCCAAGCGATGTTGTTGTAAGAAGTAGCGAAATCAAGATGATTTGCAGGAATGGTTTTTTGACGAATTTCAAGTGATTTTTCGTAAAATGAAAGTGCTTTAGAATACTCTCCCATGTTGTCATACACCAAACCGATATTGTTGTAGGAAGTAGCCAATGAAGGATGATTTTCAGGAAGAGTTTTTTGATAGATTTCAAGTGCTTTTTCGTGGAATGAAAGTGCTTTAGAATACTCTCCCATGTTGTCATACACCACACCGATGCTGTTATAGGAAGTAGCCAAATCAGGATGATTTGCAGGAAGAGTTTTTTCACGAATTTCAAGTGCTTTTTCGTAAAACGAAAGTGCTTTAGAATACTCTTCCATGTTTTTATACACCAAACCGATGTTGTTGTAGGAAGTAGCCACTGAAGGATGATTTGCAGAAAGAGTTTTTCGATCGATTTCAAGTACTTTTTCGTAAAACGAAAGTGCTTTAGAATACTCTCCCATATTGTCATACACCTGACCGATGTTGTTGTAGGAAGTAGCCAAATCAGGATGATTCGCAGAAAGAGTTCTTTGACGAATTTCAAGTGCTTTTTCGTGAAATGAAAGTGCTTTAGAATACTCTCCCATCTTGTCACACACCAAACCGATGTTGTTGTAGGAAGTAGCCAATGAAGGATGATTTTCAGGAAGTGTTTTTTCACGAATTTCAAGTGCTTTTTCGTAAAACGAAAGTGCTTTAGAATACTCTCCCATGTTGTCATACATCCCACCGATGTTGTTGTAGGAAGAAGCCACTGAAGGATGATTTGCAGGAAGAGTTTTTTGATAGATTTCAAGTGCTTTTTCGAGAAACGAAAGTGCTTTAGAATACTCTCCCATGTTGTAATACACCGCACCGATGTTGTTGTAGGCAGTAGCCAAATCAGGATGATTTGCAGGAAGAGTTTTTTGACGAATTTCAAGTGCTTTTTCGTGAAATGAAAGTGCTTTAGAATACTCTCCCATCTTGTTACACACCAAACCGATGTTGCTGTAGGAAGTAGCCAATGAAGGATGATTTGCAGGAAGAGTTTTTTGATAGATTTCAAGTGCTTTTTCGTAAAACGAAAGTGCTTTAGAATACTCTCCCATCTTGTCACACACCAAACCGATGTTGCTGTAGGAAGTAGCCAATGAAGGATGATTTGCAGGAAGAGTTTTTTGATAGATTTCAAGTGCTTTTTCGTAAAACGAAAGTGCTTTAGAATACTCTCCCATGTTATAATACACCGCACCGATGCTGTTGTAGGATTGAGCCAATGAAGGATGATTTGCAGAAAGAGTTTTTTTTAAAATTTCAAGTGCCTTTTCGGAAAACGAAAGTGCTTTAGAATACTCTCCCATGTTTTTATACACCAAACCGATGTTGTTGTAGGAAGTAGCCAAATGAGGATGATTTGCAGGAAGAGTTTTTTCACGAATTTCAAGCCCTCTTTCATAGTACCAGATGGCCTTCTCATAATCACCTTGATCATTTTTAACATATCCAAGACAAATATAATAAAGTGCTTTATCACTCTCATCGGATGTCTGTTCAAGTAATAATGTGTACAGTTCTTCAGCTCTATCCGACTTTTTCAAGTCAAGCAACAATTTACCTATTCGTTCCCATCCTGTCCCACTAGCACTTTCCTGTATATACTTCGTAAGTGTTCGAAGTTGTTGATCATCATCAGATGTTAGTGTAAGTTCCACTTGATAAAGTGGCTTATTTGTGTCGTATTGTTTATATTTATCAATACGGAAGACGGTGTTCATAGAGAAGAGAATTTCTTCTTCCGTCGTGTAATAACTGAATTCTTTGATGGTAGCGAAAGGAGTGGAAGAAACAGAAGGATCAACAGAAATTTGAAAGAGAATGCCAACCGTATCAGTTTTTGTTAAGGCACCATTGGCGAATCCGAGAGAAACTTCTCGATTTGTGCTAGTGGATAGAAAGTTGTTGAAGGACATCAGTCCACCTTTTGTTTTACAAAGTTTGTCAAAATCCTCGGTTGATAGACCTTGTCCACGATAAATTATTAAGGGTTTACCTTTGTAACCACTAAACTGTTGTCGATGTAAATGTTGGATTTGTTGATGAAGATCACGTATGAAAAATCCCATGTTAATAATGGTATCAACTTCGAATGTTCGAAGTGCTCGATTGAGCATTTGATACGTAAAACACTCACGTGTATACCACCAGACTGCGAATTTTGGATGATATGTATGTTTGAATTCATCAATAATATTTAATTGAGCTACATTATCATCGTAAAATTTACGACAATAGTTTACTAGATATTTTATGGATTCTTGATCATGTTCCATTTGTAGGAAAATATCCTTGAATAATTGAGTGTACATAAAATCGGGCTCCAGTTGATTTAAATCTTGACTGGAAGTCCCTTCATTCACTGTGATAAAACTGACAGGAATGGAATCTTGGTCACATTGTTTCACAGCCATTTGTAATGCTTCACAAATGGGTGTAATAGATGTATGTACACCCTTAATTTTCTTCCATTGTTTTACCCATTGCTCGTGATGGGATTCGTTACCACAAAAAATGTAAATGGAATCTAATTTTGACATACTATGAATATGAGGAACTAAATTTTGACCCAATGTTCCTGATGTAATAACGAATGCCTTCTCATTATCAATATCATTGAGCAGTTGAATGCATTGTTCGGGTTTAGTAAAGATATTGATGTCGTTCACAACAGTTCTTAATTGTGCCAATGCATGTTGAGAATCCTTGTTTGATTCGTGGATATTGGCATCGATCCAGATTAATAAATAATTTTGAGGAATCCGCCGCCGACGATTGATAGTACGGTCAGCTGTTGTTGCAGTTAAACCAGATGTTTTTGGTGTTGCCGTTAAACAAGATGTTTTTGGTGTTGCAGTTAAACCAGATGTTTTTGGTGTTGCAGTTAAACCAGATGTTTTCGGTGTTGCAGTAATATGTGCTTTTGATTTTTGGGAACCCATAATTTATTGAACGATATGTTAATCACCTATGTAAAATTATGTGTACTTAATTATTGTTTAAATAAAGAGAGTTCACATTATTTATGTATATAGACATACTGACGAGGGAATATATTTAGGCGTTTAAGTCGTTTAGACTACATCCTTTCGTGATAAGTAGACCTCAAAGAGATATGCAATACCTAAAAAACTTATGTACATTTGGACATTTCCTTAAAAATTGTAGCCATCTGAGTAAAATTTCAGCCCGTAGCTCCGTATATATCAATAAATTAAAAGATATTATTTCAAGCTGACGAGGAAAACGCCAGAAGTGATTCACCACTTTTGAGGTCATATTTTGAGCATAGGTAAAGAACCTGAAAACTAGCATAGTCTTGAGAGGATTCAGACCCATGGGCCTGTGGAGCTGAGTTATAACCGTCTCACTAGAATTTTGCCGTAGAGTATTGGTTTATCTACAAAATCAAATCAATGAATTTCAACCCTCAATTTTGCCCATAAAGAAGTTTAAAGACTACTAAAAAATGCTGAAAGATTCAGATAAAATGAATACATCCTTCTTAAGATATTGACTTTTCAAAAACCGCCGGTTACTTGATAAGAATTAATAGAACCTCAATTTATTATAAAGCCAATAGATTAAGATAGATGCATTCATTTTGCTTAAAACTTTCAGCATATTTTAGTGGCTTTTAGACTTCTTCATGGGCAAAATTGAGGGTTGAAATTCATTGAATTAACTTTGTAGGTAAACCACTATCCTACGGCAAAAATTCAGTAAAACGGTTATAACTCAGCCCTACAGGCGCACGGACCTGAATCTTCGTAGGACTACGCTAGTGTCGAGGTTCCGTACTTATGCTCAAAATATGAGCTCAAAAGCGGTGAATCACTTCTGGCGGTTTCCTCCTGAGTTTTAGCCCACAGATAAGTATATTTATGACTAGAATGTTCTGAAAACGTCTCTATCAATTTTGAACCGGGATGCCATACTTATAGTTTTGTAGAGCCCACTGAGGCACATCGAATGGTATATAAGAACAGTCGTTTTCATTATACTTTGATGTTTTGAAGGTCCTAACAATGATACCCATAGATATGCTGATCATTAGTATGTCTTAAGACAAGTAACGCTAGTCAGTGTGACTCGCTTAACCCCCGACTGAATTTCACTTATCGTTATCTCTTACCGTTCGCTGGACTCTGCTCTGTTAACTATGCTCGATACATGTACACATGCACGGATTGCTAGTGACGACTATTCCATAAGATCCAGTCTTTAAACTATTTGTTAAGACTTTCATATGGCAACATGAAGCATAGGTCACAGTCAATTATCGTTATCCCTGCTTCACTCCACTCTTAACTTCTCGATTTTCTATATGATGTCAGCATAGGCCAGTGTAATGCCTCATTTTTTTGCTCATAAAATCGTTTAAAGATAATATAAAAACCAAAGCAAATTTAACAAAATAGAGGCTAGTCATTCGTCGGCGCCCCTACGGGACACCACTCACGGCTAGTCGCTCCCATGCTGAATTAGGCCTGGATAGGGTCAAACTTGGACAGATGTTAAGCTTGGGTAGTATTAAGCATGTTACAAAAATTCAATGAAAAGTTTTGGTTTTTTTAATTATCTTGTCGGCATGGACAGTTTCAAGCGAGTGTACTAACCATTTTCTGAAGATGGCATCAAATAGTGTAAATGTTGCTGTTTAAAGTAAGATGTCACTGAGATGTGTGGTATCTTTTAATTATGTGATTAGCTCTTTGCATGAAGAGCATACCATAAACTGGTTTTGGGTTTGTTCTTCGTGCAAAGAGTCTAGTATGCGATCCACAGATGCTACGGATCTCAGTGATGTTTCATTCCAAAGAAAAGTATTTGCACTAGCGCATGCAATTGTAAAAAAACTCGATTTGTTCGCTACTCCTAAGTAGTTGATCAATTTTACCGAAGTTAAAAAAATTTTGACTGCATACTTAAAGAAGACATCTTATCGAAAAATATTCACGACAAAAAGTATTCGATATTTTTTTCTTCACAATCATAGAGAAATCTCTTATACACTGATAAGCCATATAATGTAACAAGCCCGTCATAAAAGCATTCTCTATGCTTCTCATGTTGTAATTTAGATATTTTTATGAGTTTATCGATATCAACTCGCATTTTTTATGAGTTTTTCGCTCAGAAGCGAAACACATTTTATGTCTTTGATTACTCATATCTTTCAAACTGAATTTAAAAAAATCTTTTGCTCTCAGTTTCAGACTTCTAAATCGATATGATGCGAAAATATGACACAAAGCGTTTCATCGAAGAAGCAGCTTAATAGACTCACTTTTACATTTTCGTCTAGACGCAGCTTTCTTCGTTAACTGCTTATCTACACCGATTAGATTACCTTTGTATCCATGTCAATATTTTTTGAATATAAACGTGCCCAGATGGAATTCACAATTGAACTGTGTTTGAACGCGACTTTGAAAAAACTTTTGAATCGCGTCTAAACGCATTCAAAGAATGCCTTAAATCGAGTCTAGATGCATTTCCGCAAATACAATATATTGAGAGACGTACCTTTGGAACACGTTTTAGCGAGTGTGTCAATTAGAAGCACGTACTGGAGGACACATAGCTTCTTTTAATCATTAACACATTCACCACGATTCAATTTTCTTCGAAAATAGCTTTCATAAATGCATTTTCGTATACATTCACTTTTTGATAAACGTATTTATTGGTCTTTTTAGTATATGCCATAACTTCTTTTGCTTTTTCTTTTTACAATATTACATAGGCAATCTCTTTTCACGCCAAACAAAGTAAATACTCAAATCTGTTTTTTTCCCTTATATACTGCGCAATAGAAACGAGATAAACGAAATGCAGTTTTGATTCTGTTTCTTTTGCATACTTTTTACAGCGTTATCTTTGACTCTTCTCTCTCTCGATTATAAAAACAAATGAAACTTCATGATGAATTATATTATACTGTGTATCACCTTTATCAACAATCACAAGAAGCAAGTGCGACAGCAGCGAACAGAGTGAAAACCTTCTGTTCTGATTGTGATAAACATTTTTGTCTTGATTGTTTCAATGAAAAGTATTATATAGTGTAATAAAGGATTCGAATACTGAACAAGACTGAGTGAATGAGGAAATATATGATATCCACTACATAGGAAAAAAGAAGAAAAAGAAACTGTTTTTTGTCATTTTTCTTATAAAATATGCCGTGAACCACCGGTGGTTCACATCGTAGTGAATGTGTTAAATATCGTTCTAACAAATGAAGCGACAGGGATGAGTGCCAACGTGTATTAAATGAAAATTTAAATGAATATCAATACGTTTATTTGTATAAATGTTTTCAAATTGTAATCGTTTTCTGAGTGCATTCAAGAAGAACAATAGTGAGTGAGTTTACTTCCGTTTCCACCATGCTTCAATACAAAAATGTGTTAGAACGCCAGTATTTGCAACAAAAACACATCTATCTGCATTTAAAGTGCGTTTGGTGATTATATGAGTGGCATAGCATTAAAAAATTACTCCCTCTATTTTTAATCTGTCAGCAAGGGTCTTATCAAAAATCTTGAGGCTACCCTAGATTCAGAACGTTCCACCGCCTATGATTCAATGTCACATTTATTAACGTTTCACTAACTCAAAAGGATTACACGATCTACAACGGAAGAACTCTCTATAGGAAATTCAAAGAAAACAAGTAAAGGCCCATAGATCTATAAATAAGTGGACAATGACTAAGTTTATGAGACATCACTACGAGATCTTAATTATTTTTTTTTTGCAAATAACAAGTATTGAGATGCATGAGTTCCTCAAAATCTGATTCAAAGAGGAATAAAATCACAAAATTGATCGCCTTAAAGCTCAGATTCTCAAAACCAGATTGGATGAAAGCTAGATTTTGGAAACCATTTCATTGACTGAAATTTCGAACAGATAGAGTCTAACTGATCAAAAGTTTTATATAGTGATCTTTAAGCCGATGTTCTTTGGCCCGGTAACAAGCAAGCTTACTATACTTTGTTCAATCCTCCCTCGCTCGACGATATATTCCAGTCTTCATTTCTACACTTCTGTTACTACTCACTTAAAAAGGCATCAGATTTTAAAAGTGGAAGACAAAAATAGTTTTCTTCATAATTATAACAATAGAGATCCGATCCTATGTTTAACCCTTTCACGGCGATTCGATTTTTCGAGGAAAATAAGTTCAATATACAAATTTTCATGCATGTTCGTCCTCGATAAATGTATTCATGGATATTTTTGATGTATGGGAAGTATCCAGTGACGAATACGGATCTTTCCTATAAAATTTACTATGTTGGTTTTTTCCCATCTTCTTTTCTTCTGTGATACATGGGATTTTTTCAACTTTGCTATACATGCATATATAAATACCGAAATCATTCTAATCGAGATAATGAAAGCAAACTGAAGTCATATTCTTAAAATTTGCAATTTACATACTATTCAAAGAAACAGATACGGAGGAAAGTAGCAACTCACAAAGTGATTTGAGTGGTTTGGATGATGGCTTCTTCAGAATGCAATTCGAATCATCAAGCTCCGAAGAACAAGTTACGGATGATAGTGATGATGATATGGATTCACAAGTCTGCGAAGAAATAGAATCAGAATCAGATACTGAATTCTCGGAGGATTATGGAATGATGGAAGAAGTACCGGCAAATTTGGAAGATAGTACGATCAATCCTATCGATTGCTACCGATATTTCATCACTAATGAGATTATTAGTCTCATGGTTCGCGAAATCAATCGATATGCAGAACAACACGTGCAAACAGAAAAGCTTACCAAACGGTCAAAAACTCTTCAGTGACGACCCACTACTAATGAAGAAATGTTCAGATTTCTGGAAATCATACTTGAAATGAGACTTAGACAAATGCCAGAAATAGATTACTACTGGAACAAAAGCAAGTTGTTTGGATTTGAAGTCATTAAAAAATACTATGTCAAGAGACCGATTTGAATTACTTCTCAAATTTTTTCATTTTTCGAACAACCAAGAACCTTATGCACACGAAGACAGGTTGTTCAAGCTGAGACCACTTTTAGATTTATTGAGAGCTAGATTCAAGTCAATTTACCTTCCTGGCTCCGTTATTTCTATTGACGAAACAATGGTACCATGGAAAGGGAGACTTTTGTTCAAACAATACATTCCTGGAAAAGTACATAAGTATGGAGTCAAGATATATAAGGTGGCGACTACTCATGGATACACCTGGAATTTTATGGTTTATACTGGCAAGCAGGATCCAACGGCTGATCCTGGGCACGTTCATACCGCCGTAATCGATTTGGCAGATGATCTTTTGGGATATCATCGAACTGTGGTACTTGATAACTTCTTTACAAGTATGGCTCTAGTAAAAGTTTATTGCGAAATGATACCTATCTTATTGGAACATTGAGAAGTAATCGGGCTGGATCAGGACATGAAGTAGTTCGGAAAAAGCTCAAGCGTGGTGAAGTTTATGAACCACAGAGCAACAATAATACAAAAATAATCAAGTGGAAAGACAAACTAGATGCTTTGATGATATCTACAAAGCCATCCCACTCAGCCACTTTAGTGGAGATCAGAAAAACTAATAAATCAAATGAACGCATCATGAAGCCACAAGTTATCATCGATTACAATAAAGGAAAACAAGGTATCGATTTATCAGATCAACTATCGGTATACTACACATGTCTCAGACGGTCTAAAAAGTAGTATCAAAAGGTGGCATTTAAAATAATATTTGGAATGTCGTTAGTGAATGCTTATTTGATTTACAAGGAAAATTATGACACAAGTCGTATGAGGGCGAGGGCAAGGGTGAGGGGTGTACCATACGAGAATTTAAAACTTGGTCCGAGAGAACGTTCAGCAAGTCAAACGAAACGCAAACTGGCGGATCACAAGCTCGAAGAAAAGGAAGGATCTACGCGCAATGTTGGCAGACGGTGCACTGGCTGCTGTGCGAATGGAAGGGCAAAACAGTCAAGAGAAGCGAGCAACGCAGCAGCAAAGAAAGTAAAAACTTTCTGTTCCGACTCTGATAAATTTTTTTATCTTGAGTGTTTTAATGATAAGCATTATGCTATGGAATAAAGAATTCAAATAAAGTACTGAAGACAGAAGCTATGGCAGCTTACGTCTAACCTCCTGCCTAAGAAAAAAGCAGAAGAAAGTGTTTTTCTATACATTTTCTCGTTAAATTATAGCGTCGCCGTGAAAGGGTTAACCGTTAAAGTTCAAAGTTGGGCTTTAACTTTAACTTTTGCAGTTAAGTTAAAGTGACACCCCTACTTAAGGTAAAATTCAATCCATTTGCCAAGATAGGCTAAGATAATTGAAAAATGTTGATGATGGTGACTCAGTTCGAATCTGAGATGGATTCGAATATATTTTTCAAAATTTTTAGATTTTTTATGAAACGCGTTCAGACGCTTCGAATGTTTCACTGGAGACGGTGACGCATTACAATTAACGCTATTGGAAAAAGTGACTACTATCAAGAGATAGGAATAATGACCCATTTTATGCATAAGTAATAGTTCTCATATCTTGATCTTTTTTATATCACTGCTACGTGTTTCTTATATTTTTCTTGCTTAAATATTTACTTATGCACAGTAGTTACCATTTATCAATAGAAAACTAATTAATTGTTTTAATTGCTGTATTGTAATAAAAATGGACAGTGATCCTGACAATGGCCGTGATGATTGTAAAAGAATATCGACTGGAATGATTACAAAAATGCTTCCACATGCTCATAAATATTGTGCTATGCTTATTAAGAATGATCCTTTGCTGGAAGGATTTACAAATAATATATAGAATGCAAAGGATTACGAAGGCACTGACGAAAAGGAGGAAGATGAAGATAAGTATGATAATATCAATATAGAAGCAGACGATCATATTTGACAACTTTCATTAATATACAAATATTGTGAAAACCACTTCTGGACTTGATAGTTAGAATGCCTGATAAACATTAAAAATATTATTTTTCTATATAAATCAATTGTTATCTATATAAAATATATAAATTTGAAAATTTGATAAATTTATGTCATACTTTTTTTCACATATTTTCTTTTTATCTTTTTATAACTGCAGTCCAACAATCTGTTACTAATATTATAACATTATATAGCTCATAGTGATTAAATACTATAGTATTTTTATAATCAATAAATTATTTTACAAGTGCTTTTCACTCGTTCAGGTGTCATTTCTCATAGGAAGTACGTTGTTGAAATTTAAATGATGTTATTGGATGTAGTTACTGTAATGTAATAAACAACTATATGTTAGAGTAGTGACCTACGTAACTATAGACACTTTTTATTTATTTACTAATATCTCAAAATAATCGTATGTCTATTTAAATTTTTAATCATGAAGTATGTATAGTTACATAGGTCATTATTCTAAAATACAGTTATTAATTAGATTACAATAACTATATTCAATAACATCAGATAAATATCGACAAACTTACTTGCTTATGAAGCTGACTCCTATTCAAATCGAAAACACTATTAAAGCAATTTATTCATTGTAAAATAGTGGATTAACGCTGCAATTAAATAAATTTATTTTCATTATTTATATAACTTTTAGTTATTTACCGATGTTCAAAAAAAATTCCATGTTTATTCAAATTCATAAATCTTTTATTTCGAGAAATTTTGTAATTTCTAGTGTTTATTACATGTAAAAGATTAGTAATAAAAGTTATATAGCTGTCATTTAGCATTTTTTGCAAAAGCCTGCACCCTATTAATTTTTTGGGAACGCATTAAATCAATCCTTGAAACGGATATCTTAAACTATTGCCAAACTGTCAATTTACTGAATCTCGAAAATCGAAAACGTTAGTCAGCCTGGTTTTGCCTGAAGGTCAGGCCAGATCAGGCTGAAAAAAGTGATCTGTTAGCAGTTCTGATTCACCACTGTCAATAGTGGTTAATCTTTTTTTTTCGTCTTTGTCGCACAGATTTTGTTATATTTTAGTCGAAACATTTCTGCAGTCGCTTTTGGTCATGATAACCATTCTCAGTCTTCATTAGAACAAGTAAAGTCGGAAAACTGCGAATGTTTCATATGTCAGAATCTATGTGAAAGTCTTTAATAATCATTGTTATGAAGATTTATCTGACGTCAACTGATTGTTATCAGTTACCTGATACTATAAATTACATCAATTTTAACTACCTTTCTTCAATAATAAAACCATACCGTAGATAAGAATAGTGAGATTTATGACTACAGAAAAAAAAAATTATGTCGAAAGTAGAATAGTAAATTCTTCATTTTATCTCAAAATAAAAACGTCCTTTTATATTTGTCCTCAATTAGAATGTTCATAAAGACGTGGATTTTTTTTATTCAAAAAAGATGGTTGCAGTATTTAATTCTAGCTTGTCTTTATTACAATCATTCTTAGAATACATTGCACTATTTGTCCTGTAAGCATAAAGAATGTAACACTCGTCGATATGACTCGTTTTACCCTGGACTCGATACGACCTATTCTTCATTTACCGTTACCGGTTAAATTCTCTTTTGAAAACTATCACTGAACAATACTCCTATACAAGCATATCATAAACAAAGCTATATACTTTTGTCATCACGTTCATTATGTAAAAAAGACCAGTTCTTTGAATTTTCTGTAGAAATTGTCTAAATGAAACAAAGACGCGCCTCGTAAACGATCGTCGGCGTCCGTATGGTCAGTCATTGGTGACTATTTACTCCTTTTATTGAGCCATAAAAAAAATGTTACATGATATTTTTCTTCGATATCATAAAAGTCCTTACGTTTTGGCTGTTCGAAATAGATGAGCCAAAAAAATACCATATTCTCTCTTCATAAGTAGAATCTGTAAGGATGAATATGCGTTTAAATAATAAAAACTAAATCCTGATTGGTACAGATTGTCTAATTTATAATGCGTCTGTAGTCGTTAACCTCTCGACTTTGATACTCAGCGCTTGACTTTTGACCTTTGTTTTACATAGGACCTTTCCTTTAGTCGAGAGAACTAGTTCGCTTGTTATGATGCTCCGCTACCGACATATTATTCAATAGATTTATCTTTATCGGCTTATAATCTTTCATTAAGATGAATGAACTTATTAGGTGCATCATATTTCATTGAAAATGCAGTTTTTAGTCAAATAGAAACATTACAATTCGTACACTATTTCTATTTAAAAAGATAAAAAGAAAAAATATTCGATTCTACTTCAAGTTTTTTGGATATTAGAAGAATCGCCACGTTTCATAAACTTCATTAAACAAATCATCTTTTTATCTTACTAAGGTTGAAATTGATGTAGAGAAGGGAAATTACTGTTGCGTTGCCAAGTAAGACTCATAAGTATCAGAAAATTTCTAACTTCATCAAAGAAAAGTTATTTCTCAAATAAACTTTCATTAACGATCTTCGAGATTGAGGTATCCAACTCTAATAATGGTTCTGAAAATTGATAGACTGAAGATTTCCATTAGAGAATGGATATTTCTTGACAATAACGATATTTTATAAAGTATAATCAACGATTTTTGACGTCGAGGAATTTCTATCGAAAGATTTATGGATTTGAAATCTTACTAGGGACAGAAAACTTTTCAGGAAGCTTGTTCTTCACTATTGTAAGAGTAAAACATGCCATTGTTTGCACCGTATGACAAAGCACTCCTTATAATTCCTAATAGACGCGAATAATACTTTGATTTATCTTTACAATAGTGGAGGAAACTGTTACTGAAATCTGATTGATCGACACGGAAAAGCTCCTAGCTAATCAGATTTTAACAAGTGGCTTTTCTACTACTGTAAGAGCAGAGCACAGTATTATCGGCGTCCATCAAGGGATTAGACGGAACCCTCTTTCATATAGCGCAGACAATATCGTGTTTTGTCTTTATAAAAGTGAAGAAAAAACTTTCTGGACAAATAGTCTGTTTCTAGTAAAATTCTTCAATTTCGAAAATCTTTGATCAAATGTTATGAGATATTGCTGTTTTTGATAAATAGTTTTTCTTTTAAAAAGTCAGAAACTTTTAATTACACGGTAACTAGATGAGAACGACATCTTCCCTTTCTCAAATGTATGTGTGACCTTTTACTTTCATCTTAAACACGATAATCCTTATTTGTGTCACTTCCTAAAGAACAAAAAGAAAGAAAAATACACTGTATACGTATGAAACATATTGACATCATTATTATTTATAGACATGTATCACTCACTTTGAGTAAAACTGTTGCGTCGATAAGTGTGCAACTGATATCAATAGTTGATATGACAATGGACAACATCTTCATTATTGATCAAGCAACTCAGCAACAATTCGAAGCAATCGCCATTCGAGGCCTTGTTCGAAAACTTGATTGGCGACTCATTCCATATATGGTTATCATTGAAGTAGTATCATACATAAATCGGATCAGCACTGGTAAATAGCTCTGCTTGAATAATTGATTATTAGTGATAATTTTGTAGGCCATACAAAACTGATGGGGATCGAAAATGATTTGCATTTGTCACAATCTGAGAGCAATTGGGACATTTCACTCTTTTTTCTAGCCTATGTGAGAAAATTACGTTATTAAATTGCAATGCTTTTGTATGGTTGCTTTATTTTAGCTAATCTTTGCAATTCCTAGCAATATTCTCATGCGTTATCTTGGTCCGACTAGATATCTGTCATTGAGTATGCTTGCATGGGGCAGTATTACTATCGGTATGGCTTTTGTGAAAAATGCTCGAGAACTACTGTCTGTTCAATTTCTTCTTGTAAGTATATTGAATTTTTATGAATAATATAACATTTTTTGTTTTTCGTCAAAGGGTGTGACTCAAGCGGGCTTTTTTCCCAGTGTTGTCATATACTTTTCGTTATGGTATCGTAAAAGAGATCAAATTATGAGAATAGCTATTCTCTTTGGAGCTGCCATTATTTCTAGTGCTTTGAGTGGTATTCTGGTATGTGCTCATCGATTTCATAAAGTACATGATACTGATTATAAATTTAGGCATATAGTTTTACATACATGGATGATATTCGTGGTCTGAACAGTTGGCAGTGGATGTTTTTGATTGAAGGTTTGCCGATGATTCCTCTCGGTATCATAACCTATCTTTTTCTCAGCAATATACCCGATACTGTACAATGTAAGAGTTTATATGACAGTAACAAAAGATTTTTATCTGATTTATTTTAAAAATGTGAAGGGTTGGATAATTGTGAAAAACAGCTTTTGACAAATCTTCTCCGAGACGATGCGGGCATAGGTAATCACGAAAATGTTCGACTTTCATGGCGACAAGTATTCTATGTTTTTATCGATTGGCGAATCTATTTGTATGCATTGATTTTTATTGGTAATTTGAGTGTTATCAAATATATAAATACATATCTTCCAATGCTGGTCAAAAATACGAGTAATTCGAAAGCTGTGGTACATTTAATGACAGCACCACCTTATGTTTTTGCATTTGTGTGCTGTTTATTGGTTAGTTATTCGTCGTCACGAAGAAATGAGCATGGCTTTCATCTCGTGTTTTGTCTATCAATCGGTCTATTTGGTTTTATTCTTATGCTCATTCTGATTAATCGAGGCAAAGTGGCACTATATGTCAGTATTTGTATTGCATGTTGTGGTACATTCTCAGCATATCCTTTGTTAATCTCTTGGTTAACGAATAATGTGGGTGGTCATACGAAGAGACCTATCGCTATCGGCTTTGTTGTGGGTATTGGTCAAATAGGTGGAATTCTATTACCTCTTGTCAGATTGTTGCTATTGCTGCTGAATTCACAACTATTTTTCTTTCTTTTTAGGTGTACTATGATGAATCAACTAGTCAACGTAACAATTTTATTTTTATTGGAACAATAGCGGCTACTTTGATTTTTACCATTGTTTTACGCATTTGTTTGATGTTGGAGAATCGTCGGCGAGACAGTTTATCACAAGAGAAATATGATCGTGAAGCAGCTATTAAAGAATCTTGTGATTGGGTCAGTTCATATCTGATTAACGTAACATCTTTTCTAAACATTGTTTCTCTTGTAGCATCCTCAAGTGCGATACGTCTTGTGATATATCAACATCATCTCATGGCTAACAAATTCAATTTATTTTTCTAATTAAATGATTTTGCTAGTAATCTTACAGTGTACCAAACAATAAGTTAAAATTTTGTTATAAACATATTTCAAGATTAACTCTGCAAGAAATGATGCATCACATTAGATCGATAGCGAATGCTGTAATGAGCAAACAGTAAACCGGTTCACCAGTCGTTTCAATAACCATGTAAGAGAAAACACGCAAAAATCCTGATTTTAATTAATTTTTTACTGATGAAAAATCGCTTTAAACTGATATTTTTTTAGTGTTTTACATAAAATGCTTTTTGAATTTCCTGTAGTTACAGTAAAGAAATGCGACATTTGATGAAAAAATCGAAAGAGAAATTATTGAAATATTCGCTTCACAGTACACTATTCAAGGACAAAGTGACAGATATAGTCATATTCCACATAATTCATATGGTGTTGTTGATAGCGGAGGAAAGTTATCATTACATTACTAAGTAACTGAACGGTACTATTACCATGTAATGGTAATAGCGCGTTATCCAGTAACGCCAGCGAGTAACAGAAAAGTTCTGATTTTATAAAAGAAAGGTTATTTCTGGAATAAAGTTCGATTAAAAGTTTTTGAGAGCGAAGAATCTCAATCGCAAGATTTGTGGATTTAAAAAACTCACTAGAAAGAGGACACTTCCTTCACAATTACGAGAATGAAACATGGTATTTCTCATGTGAAACGCTAAGAGAGAACGCTTCTAAACGCGTCTCCCGTGAAACATTCGAAAAGTCTGAACGCGTTTTATAAAAAAAATTAAAAATTTTAAAATATATATTCGAATCCATCTCAAATTCGAACTGAGTCACTATCACCAACATGTATCGATGGTCTTAGTCTTACCTGACAAATGGATTGAATTTTTCCATAAGTGATGACAATCAGATTTGAACAAATAAACCAGTGATTAGAAACCGTTCATATAGATCACTGAGCTATACTAGCTCGAAATCTTTTCTTACTTAAAATAAAATATATTTGAATGCGAATTTCATCAGTCAAATACTTTATTTCAATAAGATGTACTTTTTTCGAAGCTAAGATATTTAACACATAATATGATTTTGCATTTACCGTTTTAAATAATTTTATTATTTTTTAATAAAATAGAATCTGTTTTTACTGTCTACTCCACGGAATTAATATTATGATTTTTTTTATCTTATCAATCACATGATAAATAATTTTATCAAAGGATTTAGTGAATAAATCGTTTTATCGAAGGATTTAATAAATAAATAATTATTCATAAAATCTATTTAGTAGGAATATATGATGAAACCTTATTAATATTATTTAAATAGTAGTATTTAGTATAGTTAGCTAAAATAGTTATGAATAGCTGAAAATTATTACAATATTGTTTTATTATTATTTATAGGAACTTTAGAGAAATATGGATTATATGCTATATGTTTAATTGAACTTTTGTCTATTTTAAAGTCTTCTTGACATTCTTTATTAAGAAGTCTAATGAAGTTTAGATGAATAAAATATATGTGAACGGTTGATTTCAATCACGTAGTTAACTATTCTAGAGCAGCAATTTTTGGGTAAAATCGCATCCGATACACGAGAACTAAGCGCGTACCAACGCGCTCGAAAAAATATTTGAAATGCTTTTATTTGCAATTAATAAACAAGTTGCGTTTAAACACTTTCTATAGAAAAGCTGCGTCTAGACGCGTTTCGTAATTTTTTCTAACCACATCTTAACGCGTTCCATATTGAAAATGCGTTTAGATGCATTGTGAAACAGTTTATAATCGTGTGCGAACACGTTTTATTACGAAAGCACGTTTCAACGGATCGACTTTACGTTTCATGCTTACATGGGTTTCCAGATCATATGAAAGAGAACTCCTTCTAAACTTTGATAGACGCTGATAATATTGTGTTTTGTCCGTACAACAGTGAAGATAAAGCTTGCTGAAAAATAGTATGTTCTTAGTGAGATTCTTGAGTGCAGAAAGTTCTTTTATAAAGTTAGAAATTTTCCATTATCCGTTACTTCATAACATAAATAGACGCAAATGGTAGCTTCTCTGCTCTTGCTGTTGAAACGATGAATTGAAGCTGTACTGATAGCTTGTATCTTAACAAATTTGATTAAAGTTTCAGGAAGCTAGTGCCAAAACACCAATCTCAACAGAGAGTCAAGAAAAGTACTGGTGGATCGATTTGACTTCTTATGCGTTTCGATTCATTGCACGTTTACATCAGCTACACTTATGGTGTTCTGCGACATTTAGCAAAGAACGGAAATTCTGTTTTTGAACCAGGTCTAACACAGATACATTTCGAATTTAATCATATGTAGAAGCTGCTTAACAGTGATGGCATCTAAAAAACGGCTATTTTTAATTTCCTTCTTCAATCTCATTATCTGGCGCTACCATTCCACCAAAACTTGTTCACACGCAAAGTTTTGAGATCATAGGAATTGAGGTGAGAAGTTTCTTCAATTTGTCCAAAACATCTTTTCGTACCATTTACAAGAAGTGACAAAAGCTAGAAGTTTCACGTAAAGAAAAATGCAGATCGATCGTAACACTCGGTTCCGTATATTTCGACCAATTTCTGATCAGTTATTAGTGAAACATGTTGTCTCATCGATTTTCAACTCGATTAAGAGAAAGCTATCAAGATTTACCACAAGTGAAATGCTTGAAAATTTACTGGCCGCCAATAATAAAATCACCAGAAGGAGAAGAAGTTTATTCATTACTAGCAGTCATCTGTCAGTAATAGAGAAATTATTTTCTTACTTCACCAGTTTTATCATTAACTCCGTTCTTCTTTGATAATAACATTATTTCCGAGTGATCCGTTACTCTTGTTTAATGATCGTTGTAGATTTTTGTTACGGATAATATTATGATTATCAAGATCAGATTATAAAACTGATTTTATTGAATATGACGTCGTCAGTAAAAGAGTCAAATTTGAAGCCGCTACATCACAATAGGTTCATATGGGAATATCAAACGAATATGAATCTAGAGGATGCAACACAACCCGCTGAATGGACGTCCTATTCTGATGCTACATCATTAGATATCGAAGAAGCTTATAAACGTGATGACAAACAGATAATTGTTGGCGAAAATTATCGGATTCATTTAAATCACTATGTACAAGAACACATTAATAATCCACATCGACAGCGACCTGTTCGACGACGACGATGTCGTCTTCCTTCAAATATTGGCATCGAAGGAGAAACTGAAGATGAATCATCACGTCGTGAACGTTTTTCATCTTCTTTAGGGTTAGTTTCGAGTCGCAATGCAACTGGGGATATCACTTATTATGGTTCACCATTTGTCCACATTTGGTTAATGATGTTTACCAAAGGAAAAATGCAGGTTACATTCGATACTATTTTTCCCGTTGTTGTAAAAGGCTTAATCGAGGAGGGAAAATCTGACACAAAAAATAGAGTGCACGAAATTGAGACGATATTGAACAAGGTTGAAAAAGATACTCATGGAAAGAGTTCGAAGAAGAGAATAAAAGAGTTACAAGATTGCTGTGCTAAACTTTATACAAAGGCATGTTATATATATCGTGTCGTAAACACCGCATTACGTGACGATGATCGAACAAGACTGCATACTCTCGGACCATTCTGCTATCTTCTATTTAACTACATTGGTCGTCGTTTCAAAGATAATTCTTCAATTCGTGATCTTCTTCGGCAAGTTCTTCGCCCAAACGAAATTCAATCGATGACTCTCTATCGTGGCGATTGTAATTCTAATGGCATTGTAGAAGAATATCGACGAGCAGCCGGAGACAGTTTCAAATATTTCAAATGGCTTCCATTTGTTTCCACTTCACAGGATCGAGTTGTGGCTGAAAATTTCGCGGTTGATGTTTTATATATAATTGAAATGCGATCTTATTCGTCAAACGAAGATCAATGTACAGATCTGACAAACATTGGTCATTATGCGTACGAAAGAGAAATTTTATTACTACCAGGCGTACAATTTCAAATAAACAAATTAGAATTCGATAATGAAAGGGGATTACATTTGATTTATATTAAAATTAATTCATCGTACATATCAAGATTGAAATGATTGTTGAGACTTTTCAATTTAGAAATATTAATAAATCGATTTGTAAAAAAATATTCAATAATCTAAATAAAATAAGTTGATCTTATAATTTTTTTTCCGATTATATATGTATTAGTATTTTATTTATATCACTCTCATTTTCACATTCACTTCCACCAAAAACGCATAAAACAAAACGAATGAACTATATAATAAAGCATCAAAGAATGCTTATCGTCTCCTCTTTGCTAATACATTTTGGTCTGCCAAGAGGAATATCTTGAAAGCGAAGAGGTAAACAAAACAGAAGAAAGAAGCAAAATATCGAAAGGGAACGAGAAAAGAAATAGTATTAGAACTGTATGAATGTTTTCGATGAGCATCATGATACTAATGATCCTGATACTATGATGAAAGATTTTTAATTTTGGTTTTAAATTTTCACTAAAATTAATCAACTAATATTTATATTATATACTATTTTGTAGAGTGAGTTTTGCTCTACAAAACTGTATACTTCATATCTCTATATTTTGTTTTTTTAAGTGATAAGTCAAATATCACACTTTTTTCTTATGAAAAATGTAATCTTTTTTTGATGATTTTATATATATCATGTAAATTTGATGGTCTTAATTTAACGATCCCACGAATTTTATTCGTGTAACAGATAGAACTATTGAAAAGGTTCAAAATGAGTATCAGATCCATATAAAAAAAAACAATGAGTGGTCGAATCTTGAAAATATTTTTTTTCCTGTTCTGTTTAAATTTCAAGCTCCTCGGACATCATCGAATTGCGAACCCTCGGAAACACTGTCTCAT
>JAJEKB010020179.1:146716-160491 GCA_022393335.1 Macrotrachela quadricornifera
CTCGGAAACACTGTCTCATCGCATACTCATTTTCGACTCCTCGGACAAACTTCGATCGCTCGAAACCCATCGAAATCCTAACTACTCGAAGAAAGGGAAACTATCGATAACAGACTTTCGATCAGTTGAAGGCTAACGACATACCGAGTGGTTGAAAACATTGTTCCATTGTTCAATCATTTTCCATTCCTCGAATACTTTTTCGACCGCTCGAAGCCTATCGAAATTGCAATTACTTGAAGAGAGAAGACCCTTCGGCAAGATACTTTTGATTGCTCGATATGATATCGAATAGATGAAGCTTATCGGAACATGGAGTAATCGGTGAGTGAAAACTTATCAATAAAATAGTTTCGATCATTTATTTTTATTTTGGTTACTGAAAACTTCGAAATTCAATTTGTGAGTAATCTTTCATTTTTAGTCCCATGTCATTAGAGAATTTTTGTTTGATAGATACCTTTAAATAGCTCTACGATTTCGACAAGATTATTCATTAACTATAGCTGGGATTATAAGAGAATATTTTCACATTCCTGAAGAAAATGTATTCATGATGAATTTGAATTTTTGAAGATCTCAAACATTCCGAGCTCTTAGTGTCACTCTGATTTTCAGTGGCTCATTAGCAAAGACCTAGTCGATGGGATTATTTTGAGCTGAACAATCAGTTTGGTTTAGAATAATTGAAGATTCTAAACTTAAAGCGAGTAGAGAAGTGAGATTTATCCTTATTCTAGTTTGTTCCAGTATTTCTATTATTATTTTGTTATATATTCTAGTTTATTTTTAAGCATAAATCTGAGCCCCCTACTTAATGCAACGAGATCTATAATAGATAGAATTGTTTTTCTCAATCATCGATAAATACTATATTTATAAAAGACTTTTTTGGAAAAAAATGCATATTATGAAAATAAATTAAAAATAAACAAATAAATGAATTTTATACAAGGAAATTTAAAATTGGATACAGGAAAAAAGTTTTTTGAAAATTTATAAAAATTTCGAGTGCTCGGAATAGCGACTGTTCGAACTTCGCGAACTCTATCTATCGAAATACTCATCTGGTGACAGCTTGGGTAGCTTTAACTAATAGTAAGTCAATATTGATAAGCGTTTTTTGTGTTGTCAAATCAATACGTTGTAAAGTAGTATGGTAATCATGGTCACTAAACAGTATGTAATGATACGCAAAAGTTAATAGGCGATATGGTACTTCTTATTACCATCAAAAGATAGCCTATGATCGATCGTATATATGGTAAAAAAATCTCGGTTCTAGCTCGTGCTGTTCTATAGATATCGAAAATTTACTGAAACGTAGTACTGTAAAAATATCAGACAAATTGATGCCATTAATTGAGCAACAATGGTCGTGACTTATGTGCAATGCCCCCTATAAGGTTTTCTATTGGTTTTATTTCTACCACAGACTAGTTTTCTACTGCAATTTATGACACAATCACATCTATATGTTGAGTAAGTAAATAAGACATGAATTTTTCCTTCCATTTTATTAAACACGACGTCACTCTGACAATAATAACTTCTAATTTAAAAGCACATTTTTCATTCCTTCTTATCGATTTTATAAAAAAACAACACACACAACTCTATGTAGATCAATCGCATGTACATAAATTACAGTTGAGAAAAAAAAATTCTTTCTCTTAGATTATCAGAAACACATGAATAAAATTAAACGTCAACTAAGTACGTTTCTTTTGGACAATGAAGAAACAAAACATATACGAAGTAAGTGTATTACCACATTTTTTTTCGAATGTAAAATCTATTTTCTAACTTTTACTATAGAATCATCGATCAACGAAAAGTAGGTCACAGAAAAAAGAAATGATTTTCAATTAGTTTTTCTACACATATTTTTATATAGAAATTCAGTAACGTGTTTGGAAGATTTATCCAATGAAGTTTTATTCGAAATTTTCGATTATTTTGATGGTTACGAATTATGGAATACATTTCGAAATATGAATATTTATTTCCAAAATTTATTCATTTATTCATCTTATCGATTAAAAACTAATTCTAACTATTATAAAGAATTTGATTTATCTAACTATTGCACTGAATTTATTCTTCCTAATCGACATCGTATCATTTCACTTCAATTAATTAATGAAAAAACAACAAAATTATTCTTTAAATCAATATTTATCGATTCATCATTTCAGTATCTTCAATTAATTCGTTTATCTTCTATGCCAAAAAGACAAATAATAAATCTTCTTCAAATCTTCTCTTCTCTTCCTCAGCTTTTTGTAATAGATCTACATGTTCAATTTAATGATTGGAACGACGATTGTACTGAGATTTATTCATTAATTTTGAAATTACCTGTATTAAAATCAAATACATTCACTCTCTACACATCTGAACTAAGAGTTTTATTACCAATCAATACTAACAATCAATTTAGTACCATCAAATATCTAGTTATCAATCATTCTTGCTATTTTAATGATTTATTGACTATACTCTCATACACACCTCAACTTCGTCATCTGACTTGTAAGCGAAGCGTTAAATCAAATAAGATTAGTGATGAAAAAGTATCATTCACATTGCCTAATCTATATTATATATCCATGAAACAATGGTATTTAATTAACTTTAATGAATTTCAATCATTTCTTAGGCAAATAGGTTCTCAAATTCGAGTATTTCGTATCAGTATTAGACATGCCCGAACTTATCTTGATGCTAATCGATGGGAATACATCATTTCACAACATCTTCCATTACTAGAAAGATTTTATTTTCGTTACTACGAATTTTTTTCGGAAAATTCCTATGAAGATGAATTTCAGAAATCAATCAGCCGATTTATTTCATCATTTTGGACTAAACAAGAATGCATCATTCAGTTAATAATCAGTAAAAATATACACGAAGACGATTATCTGGAATTTTCAATTCTACCATATAGGTTAGTAAAGTATATTTTTAAAATATGATCACATTTCTTCTTTAGAAAAAAATGGTATAATTTACCTGAAGATATTGAGAATAATAAATACTTTAATCAATCACGAGATGATTTATGTTCAATCGAAAAGAAGATGAATGAATCAATAGATAAATATAATACATCTGTTGGAATCATCGAAGGCGATTTTAAGCTTGAAGAAATCATTCTACTTTACAAAATTATTCAGATTACTGAATTGGAATTTTTTCCTGATAGTGATCACATTAAATCATTAATTGATCTTATCAATCATTTTCCTAATTTGAATACATTGACTGTGGGCTCTGCATTATTATATAAATCAGATTATTCATTAATAGAGAAAACTAACAAAATTACTAAAGTGAAAATTTTAGAAGTCAAGGAACTATCATATATTCAATTTGTCTTAAATCTTTGTCCATTCATTTTATATCTTGAAATTCAATATTGGTTTGATATCGATTTGAAATTACTTATAGAATGTATTTTAACACAGAGTCCACGTTATTTGCATACTTTAGGTCTTTGTATTGAAAAAAATATTGATGAAACAATTGAAAATTTGAAAATTATTGATTTGGATAGATTAACTGAAGAATATATCATCAAGTATTTATATGGCAGAATCTATATACAATGGAAATAATATTGACTCTCTTTTTCTAAGAGTGTAAATACTCTTTTAAAAGAGAATTGAACTGCTTCCTTTAAATCAAATCTCATCTGTAAAATGGTAAAATAAACAATTTATGAATCAAATGATTTGAATGCTTCTATAAATGGAAGAAGTATCGGACTAAAAAGACAAGAAACAATTGAAAGTATTTTGAATGAATAATCATTCATCATCAATTTTTATTTTAGTTAGTATGTGTTTCTTTCCAAATTCTGTGACTGTAAAATATGTAATAGTAGAAATTATAATGCTGACAAATGAATTTTATTTAATAAAGATAAGAATATAATAGTACCTTTTTGCGCTAGAGATAATATCAGTTATCTTTTGTCACATCATTATTTGATACACAAATATAAAACCTTTTTGAAATTTTTTGTGAAATATAATATGTATAACAAACAGATATGCAGTGAGTATGTTATTCAAAATAATGGATCTCACTAGAAATGCGATAGTGTCAATATACCATTCATCACTACATCGTACTATCAGTGTAGCGGTCTTTGGTAGAAGTTAGCATGCATCAAATCAAGGCGATCAGTTTGATGAATTATAAGCCCGAACCATAGCCGAGTATGATCTATTCCATCTTAAAAATGTTATTTTTCAAAAATAACGATTTTGTTATTAAAGCTGTTTAAGAATTTTCAAGTTTCAGAAAGCTCAATTTGTATATATTTCGTTGAAATTGTCATATTCAATTTGCTAGTTCGGGAAAGAGTGATTTTTTTTTGTTTTTACGGTTTAGTTCAATTTTGTAAAACTCAGCTGTTTTCTTCAAATATATCTTTTCCTAACTGAAAAAAATTTTATCCAACAATTTCGATAGATTACGTACAGATTTTAATTGCTATACTTCAAAAATCATCATTAGATCGAAGGATTATCGTAATTTTATCATGTATCCTTCATCTTCATTGTTAATTAATGAGTGTATATCTAAAATCCTGCATTCTTTTGTCAGGACACTTGTAGTATCTCTCTTATCCTTATAATAAATTTTATAGTTACATTCGTCTTGGTATCAACATTTATCGTTGTTACATCGAAAAAGCTTGAAAGAGGTATTATTAATGCATTATTATCAACTCCTGTACGAACTCCGATCAAGACTCTGCAGTCAGGTAAGCCATACTTCTTTACGCCTCTAAGTAACACTTTCGAGTCAAGCAGATATAGTAGCTTTAAATTCAAAATAATATTCACTTATCTGCAAAGAATCTAAAAAAGACATGATTATGAGCTAGTAAAAGAAGTACAAAATGATGAGTAAATCTTAGTCAATCTTATAATAAGATCTTTTATGACACAAAAGATCATACGACATTAATCAAGAGACTGTTGTTTTTTTTGTATAAGTATCTATCAATGAGGAAAATCTTCTACAACTGTGTAAGAATCTGTAATTGATTTCATTGTCTAGTTGTTCCATCTAGACACGTATTCTTCTTAAAAAGAATACATGTAAATGATTTTATCTAGGATGGTCTGATACTAGTAAGATGCATTATGGACGATCTGGGCATATAGCAATTGTATTAACTAATGGTAAACTGCTAGTCAGTGGTGGATGGAAGAATACGATCGATCCTCCTCTAAATGATGCTGAATTGTATGATCCATCAACATCAACTTGGACAACTGTTAGTAGCATGCATGTTCGACGACAGTATCATACAGCATCTTTATTAGCTAATGGAAAAGTTTTAGTTACTGGTGGAATGAAGGATGATAGTGTTGTTGCTCTAAATACTGCTGAGTTGTATGATCCATCAACAGGACTTTGGACAATGACTGGTGATATGAAGGATAAACGAGCTGGACATACTGCATCTGTATTAGCAAATGGAAAAGTGTTAGTTACTGGTGGAGGAACAGATAATATTAATATAATCAATACGACTGAGTTATATGATCCATTGACAGGAATTTGGACGATGACTGGTAACATGAATAGTCCACGAGTGGGACACACAGCAACTATATTAAATAATGGACAAATATTGGTAACTGCTGGAGCAACAAATGACAATGGTCTACTCAGTATGACTGAATTGTATGATCCATTAACAGGAATTTGGACAACGACTGGTAAAATGAAGCATGCAAGATGTGCACACACAGCATCAATATTAACCAATGGGAAAGTTTTGGTCACTGGTGGATTGAATGATCAAACTATTGTAATTCGTACAAGTGAATTGTATGATCCATCAACAAAAACTTGGACAATGGCTAATAGTATGAAGTTTGAACGAGCTTGGCATACGGCATCTCTACTAAAAAATGGAGATGTGTTAATTGCTGGTGGATCGAATAATACTAATTTTCCTTTTTATAGTACGGAGTTGTATAATCCATCAACAGAAATTTGGACAATGGCTGAGAGCATGCATTTTGCACGTTCTGATCATAGAGCATCCATATTAACAAACGGAAAAGTGATAGTTACTGGAGGAATTGGTATTTTGGAACTTCCAAAAACTCCTGAGTTGTATAGTCCATCATCAGAAATTTATCCATCTGTTACTAACATTAACAAATGGAAAAATGGGAATTATTGATGAAAATAATGATGCAACTTTCAACAATACACAACCATATTAATCATTTTAAACAAACAATTTTAATTACAATAAATCATTTGTATAATGTAATATGAAAATATTATAGTATTAGCAGTACACACAATATAAACTATACTAAACGATGTTTTCAGAGGAGTGCATCAAGTTTAAAGAGTAAATGAATGTTTTATGATCAATATAAAAATTCATTTTGTTGCATCATAATTACGATCGGTTGTAATTATACAACGTCCTTCTTTTGAACTATTCGAAGAAAAATAAGCGTTCGTCAGATTTTACATCAGATGTAACGCAGTTAGCGCTCAATGGGATTTATTGAACAGTGTGCATTACTAATGAACGAATATATTATGATATCACTTTATGTATAAAGAAAGATATTCTCCTACTACTAAAATAGTTGCTTCAAAAAACATTTATTCTTTTACTATTATATATACGCAGTGAAAAGAACGATATCGCTTTAGAAAAATATTATCAGTAAGAGGATCTCTAATGAGAAAATTATGGAAAACATGTCAATCGTGTCATTAATAGGTTCATTGATATTATTACACTACAAATGATGCAGTACTCATTTTTTATATAGACTCCACAGGAATCTTCAGCCACTCATAAAATATGATACTGATAAAAAAAAGTTTGAAATAAGACTGGTAAGCTGCATACTTCCTAAATGAAGAAATTATAGATGTTAAAATGTATACAGTAAAAAAAATTGTTTCCCATTTCCTCTATAGATAACGAAAATATTGAATGATAGTATTCTATTAATACTCTTTCTGAGCTATGAATTATAACATAAACCAATTCGAAGAGGACATCGATACAGCATGATACCTGTAGAAAATGTTTTTTACAAATTTTATTCAAAAACCTGTGCAACTTGGTGGTCGTTAAAGCATCGGAATGATCATTTATTCCACCAGTAATTAAAACTTTTCCATTTGTCAAGACAAATACTGTGTACCCTTATCGTACATACATCATTCTACCTGTATTTATCCAAATTTTCGTTCATGAATTATTGATGCTACCAAACAGATTTGCGTACACGTAATCAGAAATGATTAGAAAATTGGTTAAGAAAACTTTAAGAAACATCTTATAAAAACCTATGATATATAATTCGATGCATCTCTGTGTCCTCTTTTTTACAGTAACGACTATAACTCTTTATTTTATTCCAATGAAAAATTATTTAAAATATACCTACTTACCTTTTTTTCTGAATGAATAATAGTAATAAAAAATAATCAGTTCGATCTGCTAAAGAATTCGTAACATTCGTTTAGAGTTTTTGTACATAATTCTTGTTCAAGCTAAACACTTTACTAATTTATTACAATAATGAAAAGACAGGTGTGACTTATTGTGAGGTTCATTTGACGGTAAATAGTTCAGAAAAAATGAAGAACGTCTCATGCCATTCCCATGTAACCATTTAGATCAATATCAGGTGGTAAAAATTCTATCGGTTTTAAGTTTGATTTGTGCAAGCCCGACTACCTCTATTGAAAACATTGTGCATAATTTCAAATTAATCTGCTGAATACTTATATATAATAGTGATATCACGTTCAACAACGAATATTGTCAATTTATTTAAATGTCTTTTAGGACATTGGATCTCAAAAGTAATACTTTATTATCTCCAAGGAAAGAAACAATGAATATAGAACAGAAAAACATTTCTGTAACTCAGTAAATAATACTCTGTGAGATTACTCGATGAGAGATAATCGATTCTTTGCAAAATCTATGAATAAAATTTCAGAGGACTCAGCTTTTTGCAGCGTCATCACTATTTGTAATCTTTGAAAACGTAGTTCAAGCAATTCCAGGTAAAAAATAATATTCATGAATTTTTAGAAAACCTAATTTTTGTCAAAAATAACGATTGTTAAAGATTTTTGAATTTGCTTTTATATTCTTTTCTATATAATTGAAATACAAAAATTTCGTATAAACACTGCATAATTAACTATAGAGAAAATATGAAACTCAATTAGAACATGAATTAATTTGATCACTTAACAACATCCATGTTTCTGTATTGAACTGAGTTATAAAAATTTAGTAGCAAAACATATCAAAAGAGATTAGTATTCATTTCTGACTTTCTGTGAAAGAATAAGATAACATATATGGTAACAATTCTACAAAAACAAATGACTTCACTATCAATTTAATAGTCACAATAATTTTTATTTTAATAATCTTGTCATGAGTTAGAAATAGATAAATATTATATCTCCCTCCATGTAAAATGGACTGACTGAATCGGCAATTAAAAAAAATATAGTTGATCTACTCGCTGCTGCTGTTAAAAAAAAATAATAAGTGTCCAACAACCCTGACTGACTTCTGTACACAACTGAACACTGACGTTTCTACAGATAAGCATTACAGTATGGTGAACACGTATCGTATCTTTATTCATTAAATTCATCAACATATAAAAAGTAATCTATAGTAGATGTCACCTCTTTCCCATCGAACTCTTCGCTAACATTCTCTTTATTGGAACGTTATCATTATAAAATTCTTCTATTGGCGTCCTAATGTGAAAAAATATCTTTCATGTCGTCCTTTTGCTAGAAGAACAACAAAATAACACCATGCTTATGACGAAGCATTTCTTTTTTTTCTTTCTTTCTTTCCTTTTTTCTTTTTCTTCTATGCGTCATTGTGTTCGTTTTGCCCTAGTTAAAATGACGAGGCATAAAATGTATTAATCTATATAAACAAGAATATGGATATACATCATTCATAAAGACACAAAGACAAAACGAAAAAAAAATAGGTAAACAATTTTTCACTCACATCAATTTTTTATTTAAACAACTTCAATATTTCTCTTTTAGAGTGTGTTTCATAAACACAATAATATATTCGAAAAAATATTATTACTATTACATCTAAACACTATGACAACACGTATAAAAGCACATTATCAACACGAGGGAGAACTTTTTGTTCAAAAAAAAAGACACGTCCCTCCGGATATGACCACGACAGTCTGTAAAATGGTGCGGGATGATATGCCAGATCAACATTCAGAATTTTTTACTCACTTAAGTTATTTCGCTATCGCTACTATTGATACTGATGGAAGACCTTGGGCAACAATTATTGTTGGTTCACCTACAACACTCATTTATGCTGTATCTCCAATTCAATTAAATGTTTCTGCTGTTCTACCAGAAGGTGATCCATTTTTATCCAGTGTAGTCAATACAGTTAATACAACTACTCGTTATTTCGCTGGACTTGGCGTAGACTTTAGCAATCGTCGAAGAAACAAAGTAGCAGGACTTATTGCTTCCTCGAATGCAGAGAACAATACTCTCAATATGTCTCTAATAACCAATGAAAGTGTGGGAAATTGTCCAAAATATATTACGGTTCGAAAATTAGAATATTATAAAAGACATCCACAAATAGGAGCTGACTATCGAAATTCAGAAAATATTTCGTTAAATCAAGAATGTTTAGATATTATTAATCAAGCTAGTACTATTTTTCTAGCTACTCGTCACATTAACAATGTTTCTGACAATACTGCAGATCTTGGATTGAACCATCGTGGTGGACCTTCTGGATTTGTTCGAACTTATGAAGAAAATGGAAATACATATATTATTATTCCAGATTATTCAGGAAATCGATTCTATCAATCTCTTGGAAATATTGAAAGTGATAGAGTTGCTGGTGTTGTATTTCCTTGCTTCACTACTGGTGATATGCTTCATGTAACCGGTATTGCTGAAAATATTTATGATGATGAAGCCGAACGTATTATGCCTCGTGTTACTTTAATTACTAGAATTAAAGTGAATGGATATGTATGGATTAAGGAGGCTCTCAATCTCAAATTACTTTCTCCTGAACAATATTCTTCATATAATCCACCTGTTCGCTATCTTGCCAACGAACTCGAGAAAATGAAAAAACCTTCGAAATCAGCAAGCACTGGCGCTACCTTAGTAGATATTAAAAAACTAACTCAAAATATTTCAAAATTTACATTTGAATTAGAAGAAAATGTTTCATTCAAACCTGGAGGATTCGTTATCTTCGATTTTGCGACTTTGATTCAACCAGGATATCAACACATGAATAATGACAATCCTCAATCGCTTAATGATGACTATATTCGAACATGGACTATTTCTTCATCTCCTACATTTGAACCAAATACAAATATGTTTCAAACTACAAATAAAGTATCATGTACAATCAAGCATTTACCCATGGGTACCATATCATCTTTTCTACATTCTCGTTCGAATGATCAGCAACCACCATTAATGTGCAAATTCATTGGTGTGGGAGGTGAATTCACATGCTTTGATGATTCTAATCAAGCTCCTCAAAAGCTCTTATTTCTCGCTGGTGGTGTTGGTATTACACCCTTCTTTGCTATGCTTGAAGGTTTATCTCAAACTAAACAGAAAGTTGATGTTGTCGTTTTATTAGCTGGTCGTGGTGATGAAATAAATCTACTCACGAACTTTATCTCATCTCCTATTGTTTCAAGCATATCCATGTTTGATTCTACTGGTGCCAATGCTCCTACCGAATCTGGCTCCCCTAATATATACAATAGAAGAATACAATTGAGTGACTTAATCAATGTTTCAGATTTAATTAATAGATGCGTTTATATTTGTGGACCTTCCCAATTTATGATTGATACTAGTTCATGGTTAAACAAAGCTGGTGTTAAATCCAATCAAATCAAGATGGAATCTTTCTTCTTTTAAAAAAGAAGTTTTTAAATTTGTATAAAGTGCATTTAGTGAAATAGTCTTAAAAAATATTACTTTTCGTTGTATTTTAATAAATTTCATACAATATAAATTTAACTTTTGTATATATTAAGAGAACTTCATCCTCTTGTTTCGTGATTGAAAATATTAAGATCAAGAGCAACTTACATGAAACGAACAATTTTTAAAAGTGAAGAAACTAAAGAGGAAAATCAATGAAATATTACAAGTGGTTTTCACTTGCGTATGAGAAGCATCTATTTTTTTTCTTTTTTTGTTCTGTAGTATGTTTTTATGTATAAACTGAAGATTCATAATGGCAGCAAACATATTGGTAGGTATGTTTGAATGAAATATGTTGGCACATTACTATTGAATTAAGAAAAACGAAACTACATATCTATGTGATATTACTAACTTGATCAAAAGTAACTCGTAACTGTATAGAATATTTGTAAAATGCATCACTATCAGATACTACTTGTTTATCTAAGATATTGTTGAGAGATTAGTTAATTAAGACTTTATTCAATTTCATGTTTCCAG
Organism: Macrotrachela quadricornifera; assembly: GCA_022393335.1. Taxonomy (NCBI): domain Eukaryota; kingdom Metazoa; phylum Rotifera; class Eurotatoria; order Philodinida; family Philodinidae; genus Macrotrachela; species Macrotrachela quadricornifera. The sequence continues at coordinate 158,282 of JAJEKB010020179.1, forward strand.
CCATAGTGAATTTTTGGAAATTACCAGTGTTCACATGTATATTTCTTCTATGACCGCTGTTTAAGTGATCATACATTGAACGACTTTATAGTCATTATACCTATCTTTGACCAATTTTTTAGCTATTGAATCATACAACTCAGCAGTATTTAGAGGAAAAAGATTCGAAACATCAAATACTAATATTTTTTCATCTAATAATATTGATGATGTATAAGAATGTTGCTTATTATTCATTTTTTCAGTAGATAACCATCCTAAAATATAATATTGATGTTTATCAATAATACATTTATCTTCTGTAACTGAATTATATATGAACATTCGACATCAAAATAGAAAGTTCTTAAAAGGGTTAATTTGTAGAAAAAAGTCACATTTTTCGAATATCTAAGAAAATTTCTCAATATACAAAAAAAAGCACTAGCTAGCCTTGCCAATTTTTCAATGCCTATAACCATCTTCTCTTGCAAAGAAATCATATTCTGATATTAAAAAAATGTTTCTTATCAAACTCTGATTTGATGATCGACTATCTTGACAAATAAATAATTTAATCTCCTATGATATTCACAATTTTTCTGTACATAGAATAAAAATATAGATGGAATGTATGTAATATTAATCACTAAAGGAATGAAACAAAAACTATCAGATAAACTTTAATCCTAAGTTTTTATTTCAATGTATACTGTCTTATCAGACAATTAGTTCTATTGTGACTTAGTTTAGTAAAGTGATAATTGTCTGTTTTTCCAGCAGTGTCCAAAAATTGGTAAACAGAAAATGGCACAATTCCCAAACGATACAGTGAAACTGTTATATATCCTACAAGAATTGAGAACTGATATACAATCCCTTCACAGTTCCTAGTAAATTTCTTCATATATTTCTAAAAAAGCAAGTGAACACATCAGACGAAAATGTCAAATTATTGATCTTCCTTCCCTTCAAATATCCTATATCTGATCAAAGAAATAAAATATAGTAATTCCAATGCTCAGGAACCGAGGAATTGAAGAGAACTATTGGACATTACCTATCTGAGAGACTGACATTCACATCATATCCCGTATATAAGTACAATTTAATATGTATATCCGCTTCTTAGATAGGTATTGTCTATTACTTCTGCCCAATTTCTGGGCTCCTCGTCGTAGGAATTAGTGTTTATCAGTTCGCCGGTGGGTTATGTGGTATCTTGAGAAAATGAGAGTTACCAACTGATATTATAGTTTAATGTACTGATTCACTTTCTGAAACTATTTTAAGGAATTTACGAATAACTGTGAATAAATTGTATATCAGCTCCCAATTCTTTTAAGAAATATAACAGTTTCACTGTATCATTTGAAAATTAACAAAGAACAAAAGGAAAATGAATCGTACTTAATCGTGCAATATCAGATGAAGAAATCTGTTTAAAAATGTCTGTCTATCAATTTAGCTCGATTTACTATAGACTCAAAGATTTCTTAACCTAATACCAAACAGAAACATATTAGTTTTATTAGATACAAATATATAAATGCACGAAGATAATAAAGTTTTACAACATAAGTGTACATTCTTTTAAATGTAAATATTTCTAACTATCATTCTACTGAAATAAAATAGAACAAACGTTCAACATACATTTCACATTAAAAAAGCCATTATTGACAATAATATTGACAAGAAATGTATTTATTTTATACAAAATAGTAATAAGAACGAAATCATTCGGGTTCAGTAAATGGTGAAACTAATATTGTCTGTGTTTAAATCCAAGTTTAGAATGACACATATCAGATTATCTTATTTTTGTTAAAACGAAATGAAAGAATAGGAAACATACGATTATGATAAAGTGCGAAATTAACGCACCCCTTCAAGAAATGTATCATTGATCCACTGCCCTTCTTGAACAGTTCCATTGGGATAAATCATTTTTCCAAATCCATGCTGTCTATCATTTGCCCAACTTCCTTCATATCGGCGTCCGTCGGACCAATAATATATTCCTTGACCATGATACATATCATTTTTGAAAGATCCATTATATACTATATGTGTTGGACTCGAATCATCAGAATCTATTAACGTACCTGGTCCATCAATTGTACCGTTTCTAAATTTATCTTTCCATATATGTGCCTCCGTAGTACTTCTAAAAAAGAATAGAAAGCATCAGAGTTTTCACTCAAAATGTTACTATAGTAACTAAAGAT
>JAJEKB010020179.1:200491-268526 GCA_022393335.1 Macrotrachela quadricornifera
TAGATATTGTTTTTGATGATAAGATCTTTTCATTCAAAGTTAGTAGTGTGTCTAATCGATTTTCAGAGACATTACAGTATTATTTCTTAAAAACTAAAAATGTAGTTTGTGCTATCTAAAATAGAAATATAGAAATGAGAATATGATCAATGATATAATATCATTCTAACTTGTTTATTAATTAGTAATTCAAGTATTTATATTTGATAAGAACTGTTGGCGTGAGGATCGTCATCGAATATCGGAAATCATGTTGAACTTTTAACATAAGTTTCAATCATTTCTATTCGATCTCCCAATTACACTTGAATACATCTAACGTAGGCAGATTGGAATACTTAGTCAAGTCAAATTATTTGAACATCCATCGAGTTAAAAATAATTGAACGCAGATCTAAAATATAGAAACAAGGTAGCCATCATTGAACTATTCGACATAAGGAAAGATACTCGTTTAATCAATCAAATAACATGAGATTACAAAGAATAATTTATGTAAAAATCTTTTACATTTTTAGAAAAGAAGTTTTAACTTGTTTGCTAGGAAACATGGAGTCGACAAGAAATTGTACAACCTAATTAAAAAGTATCAATAATTTCGAGAAATCTATTCAAGTAGAAACAAAAATGTCCATATATATATAACATAAGAATGCTTTTGCTTTTTTTGTAGTCAAAGGGTTTAAGCTCTCTTTAGAACTATAGTTTAATGATTTAATAATGAATTTTAAAGAAATTAATACAGATTTTCGTGAACTCTCTTGCACAAAAATTTCTAGGTTTTTCTGAGAATTTTCTTTGCAGCTTTCTCAATATAAATTTTTTTGAAACTACCGTTGACGCAGGTAAGTCTTTCTTAATAATGGTTCGACATTGAATTGGTTAGTTTTTATTATAAAGAAAACAATTTAGACAAAGTCATAAGAGAATTGAATTTTTGAATTTTTCTTTTATTCAAATGAAAACATGTTTTGACTGTGAATTCTAGAACTTTTCAAAAATTCTAAATAAAAAAAAATAAACATAGAGAAAAACAGAAATTTGGCTTTATTATAACTTCATTCAAGCGATACTCTAAAATTTAATAATCATTCAAACGTGTTAGCTAATATTGTCACTTTGAAAATAAGGTAGAAAATGAACATACGAATTTAGACAAATTACTGATGAAGTAATGAACAACTTTTCATATTAATTAGTCGCTTTATTCGCCATTATTAAATAAACTCTTTTTGAATACTTTTTTCGAAATAAGAAGCCATGCGCAGACAAAGATGTAACAGAAAATCGACTTTTTCTTTTCATCTAGAATATTATCGAACTTTCATCTCATACAATCCCTTCTTTGAGATTCATAGTATACTAATCTTAATAAAACTATTATACTTCATAATTTCCTATACTCCAAGGATGACAAACTTCATCATAAAAGAAAATAGTAATTCTTCATTCTATTTTAACAAAGAGAATATGACTTCAGGTTAGAAACAATCTCACCTCGGTTAGTACTGTCGATCTGACACTTTACAATATATATTAGACTAAGCATGATTGCACACAAAATAATAATTTATTTTTACTTTTATACTTTTGAATATTTATGTTAATTCTGAGATGAGTATATGGAGTCAATAGTTATATTCAAATGTAGAAAAATATTAATACCCATTTCAAATTAAAAAAAAAACAGTCAGTGTCGGTCGAATATCTCGAGAAAAATTAGAGCTAGAGATCTGTGGTTTGTTTTGTTGAATAGTCCAAGATCGGACAAGCAATTTATATTTTGAAAGGAACAAATTTTGAATGTTTCTTTACCCATTTTTTCGGGTTTTCTGAGAAAAACCGACATTTTGTATGGTTACAGGGATAAAAATAAATCACGTTCATTAAAAAAGATTTCTTTAAAAAATGACACTATTTCGCATAAAATTCGTCAAAAATCTTGTTTTACTGTAGTTGTGCACATATTTCCCTAGTGAAAAAAGGCTTCCCATACATTTTGTGCCAAATAGTGTCATTTTTAAAAAAAAAAATTTTGATGAATGTGATTTATTCTACAGAAGGAGCATCCTACGGACTATCATTTCCAAAAGTCAGAGATTTAATTTTACCCCTGTAGTCGTACAAAATGTCGGTTTGTCTCAGAAAAATCGAAAAAGATGGATGAAGGAGCATTCAAAATTTGCTTCTCTCAGAATACAAATTACTTACCCCATTTTTGGCTATCCAACAAAACAAACCGTTGGTCTCTAGCTCTCATCGTTCTCGAGATATTCGATTAACACTTACTATATTTTTAACTTGAACTAGATACTAATTATACGTATATGTAGATAAATATCTTAAATATTGTAGAAAAATCCTAAATTGTATATCCTCATGAACTGCATATTTTACTTATCCAAGTAAATCTGAATGTCTTTTTCTCTTCTATATTGTTTTAAAAAGTTCATAATATCAATAAAATTAATATTGAACAATCGTGAGATGTTCAAATTCGACAATGCTTAAATTTATTTCATTGGATATGTCTTACACCCTACATGCAGTTTATTGGTATTAAATAGTGAAAGTTATGAAAATCTTTTAATATCGAACTTACGAAAGTTTCAGCATTTTTTTATGCATATGAAACAAAAATTTTCTATTAAAAGTTTTTATCTGACAAAATCTAGTTTAAAAAAAATTAGAATTTTCTCAGTTGTTGATATTTTCAATTGAAATTAAACAATTAAGGTTATGTATTTTCAACTTTCTACAGACACTATGCATAAGAAAAACTCATTTACAGATTGAATAAAAAAAGTAACATCTATATTTTGATAGTACTTTTATTATGTAACATTTTTCCACTATTGAAAGAACATAAAGATTAAAATATGTATTTAATATGAATTCACATTCATGAAACCCTTTTTCTTATCTAGAATATATCATTCCAGCATTTAATTGATAACATTTTTTCTAGTTTAGTCATATGGCGTTTTTTTTGTTTATAATTTTAAAAAGTTGTATGCTTACAGGTCACCAATCAAACTAGATAATAATTGTTCAATCGAAAAATACTAATAGACTATAAATAAGAATTTTGATTCCTGTGTTATTGCTTTTTATTTAGAATACTCGAATGCATGTGAATAAATAAATTTTTCTACACAAGAAACACTACCTACTTAAATTTAAGAATTTATATATGAATTTCTTTAACACAAATATGACCTATAAACGTGATTAGAATCACTCAAAAAGTATTTTTAAAAATTCAAGTTCATCTTTTTGTGATACGTCTGAACGCATCTTTGAAACGTGTCTAGATCAAGGGGGAAAAAGCGGATCCTGGTGGATCCTAGGATTCACAGGATCCACCAGGATCCACAGGATCCAATAGGATCCATCTATCTATCTATCTATATTATAATGTTCAGTGCGTGTCTGACTGTTACCGAGTCAAAAAAAACATGGTTATAGCTCGAGCTCTATAGCAAAAATAGGCTTGGCTATTTTCTTCTATATAATGATGTTAAGTATCTCTGTGTGTGTTGCCAGCAGGGGCCGAAATGGGCTGACCGGCCCAGTGCCCAGGCCCGGTGCGGCTCGGCTCAGTCTGGTCCAACAAAATATTTTATTGGGTCGAGCGGACCATTATGTTTCTCGGATCGGGTCCGGGGAGAATACATCCTATTCCGTGATGTTGAACATTAGGAGATCCAGTTCCGCCTAGGATCTAGTTACATCCGATTCCGGAAACAGATATTAACATAAGACAATTCGATTCCGCCATCAGAAGGAATTCCTAGTAATTCCGTCTGATTCCGGAATCATATATGCATTAGTCTTTATCGTATGCTTCTAAGTTATCATAGTGAACGGATCCGGAATCAGACGGAATTACTAGGAATTCCTAGGAATTCCTTCTGATTCCGGAATTGATGGAACTAGTACCGTTTCCGGAATCGTTCAGCGGAATCGCTTGTCGCCTTCACCCTCATGTTTGCTATTGTGATTGTAGGTTAATCTTCAACATAAACGAGCGATTCCGGATCCGGAATCAGACGAAATTACATGGAATTCCTAGGAATTCCGTCTGATTCCCGAATCATATATGCATTAGTCTTTATCGTATGCTTCTAAGTTATTATAGTGAACGGATCCGGAATCAGATAGAATTCTTAGGAATTCCTTCCAATTCCGGAGTTGATGGAACTAGTACCGATTCCGGAATTGCTTCTCAAACTTTGTGTAATTTCGGAATCGGTGGAATTAGTTCCCTAGGCGGAACTGGATCCACTAATGTTCAACATCGCGGAATAGGATGACTGCTCGGTCCGGGTGGGCCATTTATTTTTCCAGGCCAACCTGGCCCGGCATTTGGTATTGTTTTTTTAAGTTTTTTCTCAATTATGTGCGCATTTCATTTACAGCGACCGTCAAAAATATTTTATAATAGAAACTGTATTTAAAATTCAGTCCTACGACTCAAAAAAAATAAATAAGTTTGACTTTGAATGATGAAATGATCACGTATTTCGATATATTTGAAAGTTTATTGATAAAAATGATTGTTTTCATTAATTAAACTCTACCGGGTGTTCAAAAACCTTTACGCCCGCACTCAGGTTCGACCTTAAGAACAAGTGACTCCACTAAGTATCTTATACCAAATTGAAGTCCGCAAAAAACTACATCGACCAGTACAATTAGACTAAACATTGTCTATTAAATTATTGAAAAATCTTGTACTGTATTTCAAGATGTCATAGATTCTACAAGGTATTACAAAACCTTTATATCTCCCGTGGTTCGAGCTTAAGATCAAATGACTTCACTAAGTATTTTATACCAAATTGAAGCCCGTAAAAAACTGCATCGATTAGTGCAAATGGACTAAACATTGTCTATTACATTATTGAAGAGTCTTGCACTGTATATCAAGATGTTATACATCTGATATAATAGAATCTATGACATCTAAATATACAGTGCAAAATTTTTTAATAATGTAGTAGACAATGTTTGGTCTAATTGCACTCATGGATGCAGTTTTTTGCGGGCTTCAATTTGGTATAAAATACTTAGTGGAATCATTTGACCTTAAGGTCGAACCGTAGGGGAGTAAAGGTTTTTGAACACCCTGTATTATGCTAATTCGAAATGTCAGTGAGCGCATTTACTTTATTAAAATCTTATTCTTAGTCAATAAATTTCACGTGCATTATAACTGATATTTGTTTTACTATCAAAGTTTCAGGGAATTTTGGCTGTTGATAAAGAACTCATGAGTGTGATTTTATTTTCGAAGTGTGTAAGACGAACTACTAATACAGTAAATCTAAGCTACATCTCAAAGTAGCTGCATCTCTCGGCTACATGCGAAGCTCTATCTTAAAAAGTTGATATTCATTAAGTAAAGAGTGACCACAGGAGCAGTAGCTCAAAAATAAGCTATCATCTGAAAATGTGACCCTTAAATTATATTTTATTTAAGCATTCTACTTTGATTGAGGATAGATGCAAGAATATTTTCTGAAAATAAGAAAGTCTCTTATATATTTGTTCCAATTTTTAATGCTAAAATCTATGTTGACTATGATTATGTAATGAGTTAGAGCGGAGTAGAAAAATTACTGTGTCAAATAAATAACCATATATAATGTTCGTATATTAATTTTTATATTTTAGATGTGGAAGATTTTTCTCTGTTCACAAATTACGCTTAACAACCGAATGGCTTTCTATCTGAAAACTAGAAAAAGAAATGTATATTCAGTCAAAAAGGCGGTTAAATTTCTCCTAGGGGTAACTCAATTAAAAAAATAATACCAAAGAATACCGCATTTCGTAGAATGAGTGTTGTAGAGTTTTGAAGCCTTACAATATGTTTGTCTTCCACTCAAAAAAATAATTAATCTTCTTACATAAAAATTTGATTACGAGTTTAATAATCTTCGTTAGTCATACTCAAAATAATACCGAGTATTTCCTCGCAACTACATTTGTAATAAACACAACAAACTACGCATTTGGTTGCGAGGAAAAATTCGTGGCAAAAAATTCTGTCGGGCCCGAGCCGGGTCGGAGGGGCCAGAAAAATTTGTCGGGTCAGGTCAGGCCGGGTTGAGCGAAATGTAAGTCGAGTCGGGGGGGGGGGAGGGGCTGGAAAATTTCCGGGCCATTTTGGGCCGGGTCGGACCATAAAAATGAGGCCCGTTTCGAGCCCTGGTTACCAGGTTAAAGGAACAGGAATGATGGTAGAGATGGGATCAAAGGAGCATACGATTGTTTTCAAAGAAATTTTTTATATTTGTTACCTTTATATAAATTGAATATCATGCAATAACCTTTGTTTCAGAACAGAGATAGAATTCTAAAAGTGTCTTTAAGAATTCTCTCGCGATTAGAAGAGATTTTTTTTACATGGTGAAAGCGGTCGTACAGTATGCACGGGTTTCCACTAGTCTCCAATATAAAGCAGTTCATGATCTAAGGGTACTCCAATATATAGAACTTGATGACTTAACAGTACCCCGACTAGATAGTAGTTTGATGATCCAAGGGTATCCTGAATATATAGTAGTTGGGAACCCAAGGGTACCCCGAATATAAAGTAGTTGATGACCTAAGGGTATCCCCAATATATAGTAGTTGATCACCTAATGGTACTCCCAATATACAGTACTTGATGACCCAAGGGCACCCTGAATTTATAGTAGTTGGTGGCCTAGGGGTATCCCAATATACAGTACTTGCTAACGTTAGGGTACCCCTAATATATAGTAAGTGATGGCCTAAGGGTACGCCCAATATATGGCAGTTAATAACATTAGAGTTCCCCCCAATGTATAGTAGATGATTATTTAAGAGTACCTCCAATATATAGTAGTTGATTATTTAAGAGTACCTCCAATATATAGTAGTTGATGACCTACAAATGACCCCGTTCTGGGTAGCATGAATGATTACGAGGACTGTTATAAATTTTTATTCAGTTTGATGAAATTTTAAGATACTCGTTTTCATAGTGAAAATTTACTTTAACTTTAAGTTTTTTAAAGCTAAAGTGCCACATCCCGGGCAGATAAAACTCAAAAAAAAGTGGAATGCGCGTAGAAATTTTAACGGAAATAAAATCCGGAGAAGCGCACATTTTTACGATTTTTATCTCTGTTAGCTTCTCTATTGTGATTAACGCGTCGACAATACATACTTAACGGGAAGAGACGCGTTAAAACGCACAAAGTAACGTATAAAATCTCATTAAATTCCGCATTTTAACGAGTAATTACGGAGTAAATTTTAACGCAGTGGAACTCTTTCTGAAAAATTGCGCAAAAACACGTTCAAACGACGTAAATACGGCGTTTTTACGGTGGTCTACCGTTAAAACGACGTAAATACGGCGTTTTTACGGTGGTCTACCGTTAAAACGCCGTATTTACGTTGTTTGAACGTGTTTTTTTAAAGATCATGTCTGCCTGGGATCTAGTTCAGATTTAATAGAACTCACTAGAATCCATCAGGATCCACTAGGATCCACCAGGATCCATCAGGATCCATCAGGATCCAAGGATCCAGGATCCGCTTTTTCCCCCTAGGCTACACTAGTGATATAGTCGATAGGACTCTAAGGGAATATATCATATTTGGACTATTTTGTACTGCAATACTATGCAGTAAATTTCGTTTTCTCAGCAACGATAAGCGTTATGATCAAGATTTTTTACTAAAGATTTTATTGAAAATATGGACTCGAGAATAATTTTACTCAACAGAGTACAGCAAACTGTATCAAATTACGTCGAAAAATATTTGTAGAAATGATTTTTTCTATAAGAAATTGTTTTAACATTACATTGTTCTTTTTATCACTCAGGAGGGCACTTCTCCAGGTGCATCTTCCAATTTCAATTATTTTTTTGCCTAGAAATACTAAACAGTGCTCTGGTAAAAGCTCTAAAAGATTTTGTATTCTCGTTGCTTCCTTCAAAAGTTATGAACATTTTAATCTTAATCCTATTAGATTATAATATAATAAGGTAGATCAAAAGTAACCTAGCGCACAATTCTTTTCTATTTTTTCCTATTAGATCGATAGTTAATGCTCATATTTAAATCATACATACTATATGATAATACTCGAAGAAGCGATCTATTAGTTACCTTTGACCTTTCAGACTTTGATAGAAAAATTGCAAAGTAATTTGAATTTAATTATCTCCTACGTTATTTTAGATCTGCTTTATAGAACATTACTAAAGAGCAGGCTATCATGAGAAGAAATGTGTTGACTTCAATAAAAAACAGCAGGCTTCTCTGGCAACTACATAGTGGTACACGAAAGATATTCAGATATTTTTCAATACATTTTTAATGATAAAGATTGTTGATAGGTCGCGTCTCTGAGTATTATCGTACAGTATATGTAGTTCAAATATGAGCATCAACTATTGACTTAGTAGGAAAAATTTGAAAAGAATCTCGCATTAGGTTACTTTTGGCTCGCCGTGTATATATATATTTCTTTACACAGATTTTCCACACGGTATATTACCGAGAAATGAGACCATTTATCCCATTTGGAATACAACAGCCGGTCAAAACAGCATGCCGGCTACTCCCGGCGGCAGCACCGGTAATTACCCGTCGAGCGAAGGTCCAATGAATGTATTTGACGGTAGTCCAAAAAAAAAATTCCTGTCGTTTGGTGATCATACAGTATTAACTGAACGAGGACTTAGAACCGGTTTCTACTTCACTAGTGCACAAGGTTCACAAATTCTAGTCGCATATCGATTTGCTACTGCTGGTGGTGGCCAAGACCGTATACCATTAACAGTGACTATCGAAGGTAGCAATTCGGGAAACTTGACATATGGTTCAAGTTGGACACTCATCAGTAATAATGTGACAACTGGATTACTCAACATTTCAAATTCGGGTACCTATGGCACAAATCAAACGATAGTCAATAACATCAGTTATGCCAGCTATCGTATACTTGTTACTAGTAAGAAGGATCCTTCTAATAGGTCAAATTCCGTAGAGATTGGTGAACTCGAACTGTATTTACAATAACACAATGTTTCAACAATTTAGAAAACAATCGGATTAATTAACATTTTGTCTTGTGTTCTATACCATCAAGAAAAAAAATTTACGTATATTTTTGTGGTCAAAATAAAAGTTAAAAATAAGCGTTTTTGGATGGTGAGAGTGTGAAGTAAATCATATTATACTTGATGGGATAGCTAAAACGTAGGATTTTCATATTAGACTTTCTACCTAAATATTTTTACTGTAACACAATGAACGTGGATTCTTCTGATATTTTATTCTGCAAACATAAATCGAAAAGTGAAAGCTATTTGGATTCTATGAGCTAATGAAAACTAGACGACAAAACTAAGCTCAAAATTTCGAAATGAAAAATCTATAATTTAGATTGATCTTGGCTTCTAATATTCGACTAATTTGTCGTGACCATAAAAAATTCACCCAACATACTTTGAGCCTTTCATTCTAGAATGTGAAAGTGTTAGTCAGTATTTAGAGTTGGGATTTTGAAAATTTATCCACTGGAACTTTACAGGCTCATATTCCATGACCACTGAAATCATGAATTCGAACTAAGAAAAGATCCTGATAGGTATGCACCGAACTCAAACCCGAACCCCGAACTTGAGATCGGGTCCTGTACATACCTACATCCGTGAAAAACTGGTGAAAATCGACCGGTACGGTTGCAAATGTGCCCTAGGTTTTCCTAAAGTTTTTTTGTAAGATTTTCAATTAGCCCTTTTAAGAACAAAGCTATCTGATATCTTTTTGGAGTAAATATTCACTTCTCGAGTATAAATTCAAGGCATTAATTGATGATCCTTAGATTGCGGAAGGTTCAAATGAATGATATGTATTGGAGTCAAAGGATGGGGGCGCATAAGAACAGGAATCGGTCCATCCTTAGATAACCAAAAGAAATACATCATTCAATGCAGAATTTAACAGCCAATCTTTTGGTGATAAACTCAACGATTATTTCAAAGAATTTAATGGTTTCTGATATACTTTATTAAATCATCTATGTCTTTTATTTTTTACTCCGTATTTTGACAATTACAAACTCACAACTGGACATTATCTAAATGAGTTAATTTTGATAGAAGCTAATATATCATAATAAATGAAATATTATATTCATATAATATAAACTTGCAATTTCAATATCAAATGAACTAACATATTTTTTTCGAATTAATTTATCTGCTACATTAATTAAAAGTTCACTTTTAAAAGATAAAATTTTATTTTAAATAATCTTTTAATCTTTTGTACATATTAATACTTATTTTTTGAAGAATTTCATTTAATAATGATTCATCTCATTTATCAAATGCTTGATAAGTATTTGCTAGATATGTTCGAACATCTTTAGAAACCAAAAACAGGAATAATTTTACTTAAACATAAAAATGACTTTTTTATTATTTGATATGATACTCGAAATGTATGTTGAACTAATCGAAACATCATTTATTTATTATTCGTTATCATCTAAAGAAAAAGATTTTCTTTTTTTTTAAATAACATTCTATTTTCAGTTTGTTTATATAAACGAAGAGTTTTATTCCTTTAATTCAATAAAAAGATTTGATGAATTTGTCTCATGCATAATCAAAGTTTAATTCGTTTCGTCTAATGAACCCTAATAGAAAAAAAATAGCTATTAATCATTTTATTTTTATTTGAATAGAAATTCTCATACCATCAATTCATTATTAATAATCATCTTACGAATAATATCATAAACGTGTTTCATTGATAATTCAAACTTATCCATTAATGTTAATATTGAAATTGTCGAAAAACTATTAGAATAAATTTATAAATAAATATCTAACGATACTTCTTGTATTTTATTTCTAAGCATTTCAAATATTTCATTAGTATTTGGCATTAAATTCCATATCTAAATATTTAGATCTAAAGAAATTTTTCTTATTTAAACAGACATGCTTTTTTATTGATTTTATCATTAATTAAAAAATTAACACATGCATTCCAATCGACTTTTTTTAATGCATGACCACCCTCACCATCACCCTCACCCACCCTCAAAATGGATTTAAATGTTTGGTTGGACGTTCAAGTAAAAGTGGATCAACAGCAAATCAATTATACAATCCACAGACGATGGCTTTCGATTCTGATGGTAACATTTTTGTGACTGATTTCAACAATCATCGAATTCAAAAATTTATCATGGCTTCGAACGCATGTGGTATGTTTATTCATTTCAGGTTAAAAAATAACCGGAAAATCTTCATATTGTTTTTAAAATTGAGATCCTTTCTGTCAAAGTTAATGGTTTATCTAATTGAGTTTCAGAGACATTACAGTATTATTTCCGAAAAACTTAAAATTTAGTTTGTGCCGTCTAAAGAAAACAGTGAAATTAGAATAAGATTGCGAAAGGCTCTTAAACAGATATCTGTTGCTTTTAAATCAGAATCGACTCTGATTTTTTCTAGATTTTCGGAAATATGTTACCAATTTTGTTGGCTGAATCTTTGCAGATTTTTATAAAAAGAACAAAAGAGAAATAAACATAGAGTGAAAATTCTTAAACCTAATTTATAAATCGATCAGTATATTCATCTACATGTTTCATGTTATTACAGCTTTAATCTTCAATATCGTAATTTCTTAGTGAATTTTTAACTGATCTCATATTTCAATTTTATATGTATATAAATTATTCCAAAAACAAAAACTCGGAAATGGTTGAAAGTAAAGATAAAAGCTAACTTTTTAGACTTTTTTTCAAGTCTCCTTAGGACTTATATAAACAAAATCCTACGCCAAAAGTAAGATGACATCTGGGGAGGTTCTCTCGCTAATATCAAGCTTGGAGAAGCTTTTCGCATATTTCTCCATCAAAAAAAAATTCAACAAGGGATTATTTTTATAAAATTTAATCTTTCTTTCTCAGTGGCAGTAACCAAAACAACAAAAGGAAATGAGTTTTCTCATAAGTATTTGGAAAAATTTTTATGTGTGCAAATGCATGTCGAAATCTGATTTTTTTTCTCACAAGTTGTTTATTATTCCTGCATAAGGAATTAAATGAAAGAATGTTAAGATATTCACAAGTGTCTATTTGAAATTTTTGCAAAGTTGATACTACTAGATTTTATTAATCTGCCTCTAATTTCTTTCTTGAAATGAAAGAGAACGCGTTCAAGTGTTGTACCAGAAATGATTCTTCAAGTTTGACAAGAATAACTGTAAAAAGAAAACATTTTTTTACAAAGATGAAAAATTTATTTCAATCAAATTAAGTTTTTGAAAAAAGTATTGATTATTTGAACGAGTCTTTATCAAGTGTGTCTAACAACAAACATGTAAAAAATTGGGTATGTGTAAAACATGATAACACTCACTAACACTGAACTTTTCAACGGACAGGGAAACCATATCTACATACATCCAGAACTCGATGAAATATTCTCGCAAACATTCACTAATAGCAATTCCTAAATGCTTTTCAGATGCCTGAATATCTCTCAAACTCGAAAATCTTGAGCAAATATACATTAACATCCACAGATGGCTGTAATCTATCATATGAGATAGTAAAGTATGAATTTTGAGCCAGCTATATTCGACACTAGCTAGCTCAAAATGAGTATTTACATATTCTATCTATCGAACTTAGATGGCGGGTGAATGTTTTACACTGTTTGTGAAGCACTGTTACCGTATGTCAATCTAAATATTTATGATAGGAGATGATATTTTGCTGAAATCCTAATTTCGGTACTTATGAACGCTTGCGACGATAAAAATGGCTCAAAATCCATACTTTACTATGTCATATGATAGACTACAGCCATCTGTGGATGTTAATGTATATTTGCTCAAGATTTTCGAATTTGAGAGATATTGAGGCATTTGAAAAGCATTTAGGAATTGCTATTAGTGAATGTTTGCGAGAATATTTCATCGAGTTCTGGATGTATGTAGATATGGTTTTCCCTGTCCGTTGAAAAGTTGAGTGTTAACGGGTGTCATCATGTTTTGCAAATACTCTAAAGAATTGAACCGTCTGCAACTTTTTTGCATGTCGCGCTTAGAAACAATTGTCAAGTTAACACATTCAATCCGAGAGTGGATCTCATTGTATTGTAACAAGAAACTTAAGAGAAAAACACTTTCTTTTTCCTTTGTCTTAGTCAGCAGATTGCACATAATATGACATCTGCTCTACTTTCGGTATAATTTGAATCATTTACAACATAAAATGATGAATCTTATTGAAACATCAAGATAAAAAAGGGTCACAATCAGAATAGAAGGTGTTGATTTTCTTCTAGAAATCAACATAGCTCTTTCGGATATTGCATGCGAATCCTTCCTTTTTCAAGCTTATGATCAACAAGTTTCTGCTTCGAATAGCTTGCTGTTTTTTTTATCTCAGATCAGGTTTATTTTAACTCAGACAGTCCATCTGCTGTCATATGTAGGAAAAAGAAAACAGCGAATGAGGGCAAAATCAAAAAGGACAATATATGTTAAAGGCTGTACCTCCTAGCTCAACATAAAAATATAGAATTTTTTCAATGTCAAAAACTGATACAACTTTTTTGTATCTTTAATCCTGGTGCTACCAAGTGAAGTTATTTTTGACTTCATATGAATCTCATTCACAATAACAGCTGAACTACTGAAAATTTGTACGCACATACTTTATCAAGTATAGAGATTAAGAGAAAGAACTATATGTTTATTACGTGAGATATTGAGTAACTTGAAAGAAAAAAATTACAATCGTTATATGAATTCTAACATAATAGAAAAATCTATATTGGTGTTTTTTTGTAGTGACAAACCTAATCTCTAATGTTTTTTCTATGAAAATTAAACCTAGTTTATGTTATTTATTCAAGCAAAAGATGATCCTTCTAGCTTTAATATTAAAAACCTGAAATATACGCGTACTGATATGATGATCATTAATGTGTTACTTCTCATTACCAAGAGATTCATTTAAAAAACTTCTTGAAAACAATGCTCAGCTATAAAATAAGCTTTTCTAAAAGTTCTATGTTCATAAATTGAACTATCACTGAATTATAAATCTCTAAAGAGAAATAGATGCATATCCTGTACAGTGATGGTTCCCGTATACTGATACCAATTTTTGAATGAATGACGAATTTCAAATGGAATTTATATGGTAAAATACCTGGAAGATATTATTACATAATATTGGATTAGTCGATACAAAAGAAAATGTTTCCTTTTCAGAGTCATAAATCTCAAAGAAAAAATTCATACTGCCTGTTATAACTTAATAAGAATTTGAGAAATCGATGTCTTCTACTTATATACCCAGTGGAATATGTGCACATAGATTTTCAGTATTATAGCTCTCTTACAGTGGTTGGAATCGAAGTGAAGTCAAAAATGATCTGGCTTGATAACACTACGTTTAAAAAATTTCAGTTCATAATATACAGTATCACTTAGACCATAACAAAGGCAGGCACGTCCGCAGGAATTTTTTTGAGGGGGGGATCGACAATTTTGGAGTGACGACCATCACAGAAGAAAGCTAGTTTTTCTCCTGTAAACTCTGTCCAATCTATATCCCTTCAATGGCACGCGATTTATTCAAAGCTGATGGTTCCCGAAAATGGAAGAAATTCGAGGTTCAACACAGCAGCATTCCGAGACAGTCGAAATTAGAGTGGCAATATGTGAATTATTTTGTTATAATTAGGAATACGCAAAAATGTTGTAGCTTTCAACCGACGTCTAGATAAAAAGTCAAACTTGAGATAAGTTCATAAATTCCTAGATAAACTCAAAACTATTCTTTGCGCAGCAAAAATTAATGTTGATTCGTGAAAGCCTCTTGATGATCGAGTAACTCTTACTAACAGAAACATTTTTTAGTCATTTTTGTCGCCAAAGGTGGCAACACTCGCAAAAATTCTCAAACAATGTGACCATTATCTAGTGGTATGATAAACTTTTTAGCTGATACTGAGTTTCCAAAAAATAGAAAAACTAGATATTTTAAAAAACAATTAATTTGTCACAAAAAAATCATGTTTCTCAGAAATTTTAATCATTCTTCCGTCGGTGAAATAATCCTATTATATAAAATTGTTACAAAGTCGAAGAAAAGTTTAGTTCAAGTCTTTCGAAATTAACGAAAGAAATAGTTTACACACTTCCGTAATTTTGAGAAATGGTGCTGCGTTAGTTCATTCAAGATGAGAAAAAGGTGGGGTTTGAATCTCTACAAATTGCAGAGAGATTTTGCACAAATTGACTCAAAATTAGAGAAAGCTCGTTAAAAACTGCTCCAAACTCTGGAAAAGTGCATTGAAAATTTCTTCTAAAATTCTTCCAGGTATTTAAAACTGGGGGGGGGGGGATCGGTCTCCTCAATCCCCCCTCTGGGGACGTCCCTGCTATGTGACCTTTGACCCTGACACAAACTTTTTTTTTCGCATATAACCCTCCTTTCAGCCGAGAAAATCAATAGTTATTTAATTTGCTACTTTATTTAAAATTTGACTAAAAGATTAGTTTGGTTTGTGTTTTAGCTATTTTGTTCTCCTAGCTGTCTAAATGGTGGAACTTGCATTGCTAATAATACATGTCAATGTATAAATGATGTTTGGACTGGATCTTATTGTCAAACACGTAAGAAAAGTATGTGAAAAACAGATTTTTTTGTTTGTAAATAATTTTCTCGTCAATAAAGCTGTTAGGATTTTATGGGCGTTTGACAATAATCTTCAAGATTTCTACAATAATTATCCAGATGTTGGATTGAATAATCCAACGTATCATTCTCCAGGTATTAATGGATATGGAACATGTCTCTATCTTAATAGTGCATTCAATCAATCTGTAGTTATTCATTCTCCACCTTTTCTTAATATGGCTTATACATCATTTTCTCTTGTTGCATGGGTCTATGCTACATCATTTCACAATACAAATATAAATGGATTTCATTCTGATAATGCGATATTTGGTCAATTTGAAAATAATACATTAGATCGTTCACTTCATATTGTTGTTCGAAATCAAAAAAACTATTTAGGCTTTCATGATGATAATATTCAAGGAAAAATAACACTTTATACTAATCGATGGTATCATGTATGACTTTTTTAAAAGTATAATATAATTTTAGAATTAAAATCTATTTTAGATGGCATATATCTATGATTATTCAAATTTGACACAATATGTATATGTTAATGGAATACTTGATGTTTCTGGAAGTCCAAAAGATCCATATAAAGGTTTGAAAGGTGATTTAACTATTGGTACAAATGGCGTTAACTTTCCTAATAATTATTGGAATGGTTATGTTGATCAAATAGCTTACTTTTCTCGTGCAAAAACGTAAAAAAAAATATTTATTAATAATATGAGAAATTAGTCGAATTAAATTATATATATTTATTTTAGTGCAACAGAAGTTCTTCGTGATGCAACCCTAACAGTATCTTATAACTTTGATAATAATCTTCTTGATAATGGTCCATTAGGTATTAATGGAACAGGTGAAAATTATCAATATTCAACATTTGGTCGAGTTAATCAATGTTTATCTTTATCAAAGAATCAATCATATGTTCACGCTACAGGACTTGTTTTATTAGGTACTAGTAGTCAATCATATTCATTTTCAATTTGGATTAAACCAATAGTAGTTACACACGGAACAATTATTCATATTTCACAATTCACATCAGGTTATGGATGGTGCTTATCCGTTTTAGGTTTTACAAATACAGGTGCTATTAGTGTACAAAGTTGGAATTCAACTATTGTTAGTTTCACCGGTCCTACCGTTACATCGAATGTCTGGACACATATAGCGATTACTTATTCATTATTGAATGGTCTTCATTTATGGATTAATGGAACTCAATATGGTTCTGGTATAAGTGCTTTTAAATTCATAAGTGCTGACGCTCCTGTTATTACAACACTTGGTTCATCTCTTAATGACACATATACTTGTACCACTAAGGTTATTCAGATGGGACAGTATATTGGATATATAGATGAATTTGCATTATATTCAAGAGAACTTTCTACAACTGATATATTCAATCTCGCTAATCCATAAAATTTATTAGAAGGGCCAATGCCACTTTTAATTAAAAAGACTTCATTTTTGAAAGATAGATTTTATAATGTTAACAAATTCGTTTCTTTTCCAATCTTTTCTTATTTGAAAATAATCAATAGTGAAGATTATTTCAATAAATACAAAATATATTAATTGTGTCATTACGTAATAGATTGCATGATCTTAATATAACAGCTAGGAACGGAAGTAAAATCAGTGATTTTACTTCCGTTATAAATTCAAAAAAATTTTCTACTAGTCAAAAAAGGTAATCAAATTTCTGTTGATAAAAATTCAGCATATTGTTCAAAATGACTGTTTATTAGTCATAAAACTTCTGCCTTTTATATGAAATAGCCTTTAAAATTCGATACCTGTTTTTACTATAAAAATGAGATCATTTACTTTTAACGAAATATTCTTAAATTCTTTTATTACATGAGTGAAAGAGAAAGTAGATTCTTATTATTTTGAAAATGCGATTCGAATCTATAATTCAATGTAACTATAATTTTTTTGAAAAAAATAGTCTCTACTTTATAAAATAATTTAAATTTGTTGATAGAATCTGTTCGTACAACCGAAGACGGTAAGATCTTAATATTTAGCCTTTTTGTGTTGGTTGATAAATAATCGAGATATAATTTAAAGGAAAAGATATATGAAAATACTATGTTTAACTACAATGACTAAAGGTAGCTATGTGCACACAGCACAACAGTAATTAAATCGTTAGCCAACTGATTTCAACATATATAGAACACAATACATTCCAACTTTTCCACATTTTGACGAGCTAGCGATCGGACGCGTCTTTTCGTCTTCTTTGGAAAAAAGTGCTACTATATTTGAATCTTACGATTTCTTGTATACACTATTAGTGGAACTTATTTTACCTGGTTTACCTGTTGTATATTGTGATTAGTTGATCGAATTTTCAAAGTGTTATTTGGTTTTGATCATCTGGTGACCTAATTAACTTTAAAGTTAATTAGATATTTATTTATTTATTTATTAATTAAATTATATCATTTTATATTCATTCACTGATAAACTTACTTTTGGT
The DNA here is from genome assembly GCA_022393335.1 of Macrotrachela quadricornifera. Taxonomy (NCBI): domain Eukaryota; kingdom Metazoa; phylum Rotifera; class Eurotatoria; order Philodinida; family Philodinidae; genus Macrotrachela; species Macrotrachela quadricornifera. The sequence continues at coordinate 218,722 of JAJEKB010020179.1, forward strand.
GGATAAATGCCTTCAAAGAAAGGAGGTGGGGTGGTGCAGCCAAACGGACTAGTCTTCCGAATGACAAAGCACAAAGGCCGGCAACGCAGACACAAAGGCCAACAACAACACAATTGACAAATTACACTACAGCTGGCATTAATACATTGGCTGGCAAGACCAACCAATCAAAGTTCTCGATTGCTCCTCTGATAGTTGAAGGTGTAAAATTGAACAAAATCCAACTGAACGACCTGATCAAGGAACAACTCAAGGACATCAAAATTGCTAATATCCAACTTACTAGATCAGGCAGTTTTACATTATACGCAAGTGATGTGAGTTCATTTAATCGTATATTAAATGAGTTAACACCAATTATTGCAACAAATGGTCAGGCATCAACTAAGATATATGTACCTCGTTCCATTCAGAGAGTACAAGATACTGAAAAAGTCGCTTTTGTTAAAAGAGTCGACTTAGAAATTCCAGAAAGTCGAATAACTGAAGCATTAAAGGATGTGGGACTTAATGCTATCGATGTTGTCCGACTTACTAATAGAGAACAAAATAAGCCGACCACAACAGTTAAAATAACATTTTACGACCCACAAAATCGTAATACATTTATACATACTGGCCTACAAGTGGATTCTATGCATTTCACAGCAGAACCAGCATCACAGAACACCAAACCGGTCCAATGCTACTTATGCCTCAAATACAACCATGTTGAAAAGTACTGTAAGTCGAAGGATCAGTTATGTGCTCGATGCGGTGGTAATCACCGAGTTGAACACTCTACTGCTGCTGCTGACTTACTAAAATGTACAAATTGTAATGGTGCACACTTAGCTACATCAAATACTTGTCCAAAATACCAAGAGCAAGAGAAGCGATTGCTTGATCTGGTCAATCAATATTCATCAACAAATAAATTACCGTCAACGGTGCCAGCATTAAACAATCCAAATGAATTTCCATCATTACCAAGCTCATATCAACGACAACATGATCAATCACAAAATAATATGCTTGAAGAATTAGTTAATGCTTTAACAAGTAAAATGGAAAAGATTATGGAAGAAACCGCAACGCGGCTATTCAAATCACTTCAACAGAGAATCATCAAATTAGAAAAATCAATCTTAACTAAAGACAATATTGTTAAAGACGATTATGAAACACTTGACTCTGATTCATCTGAAGAAGAAAGTCAAGTTGCGAAGCATATGAAGAAAATGCAAAAGCAAAGATTAGACCAAAGCAAAACGAATCTTCAAAACATGAACACATCAAATACACCAAGTGATATTGCAACCACATCAACCATAGCATCTAACAACACATCAGCTAAAACAACAACAATCGAAAGTGACATCGTTATGAAACCACCACGAAAACAAAAAGCCACAACGAAGCCAGCAAAGAGAACACGTTCTCCCAACAGCTCATTAGAATCATCGACAGTAGACAACAAAAATTTAAAGTCAAATAACAACGATGATCACATTATGTCACATTAATATTAACACCATCATTAAACACAAAGACAAACTCTTAGCCAGATTCTCCAAATACGACGTCATCTCTGTGAATGAAACTAACCTGAAGAAGGAGCGCACGTTCTCTCTATTGGGTTATAACATTTACAGGAATGATCGAGTAGGAAAGTCTGGTGGCGGAGTATTATTAGCAGTAAAACATCACATTAAATGTCGAGAAGTGCTGAACAAGACAACACAAAATAAAAATGAAGTTATAGCAGTGGAGATTGAAACAAAAAATTTCAAATCAATACTGATATCCTCCATTTATGTTCCTCCAACAGCAAAAATCGAGCTTAGTGTTTTTCACGAGCTATACAACATCAACAACAACTGCATTGTCGTAGGTGACCTTAACGCAACACTTCATCAAATGGGATCAGTAAGGGCCAATGTGAGAGGAAGACAGCTGCAAGAATTGTTTAAAGAAGGATTTATTGAAGGTGTCGATGATGATATTCCTACATTTGAGAAAAACGACTACGAAGTCAAGCTTGACTGGATCTTAGGCAGTCAGCCACTTTTATCGTTCGTATTAAATATAGAAACACACTCACCAATTGGTACATCATGCGGACACAAACCATTAACCTTCGACATCTCGGATGGAGCGGAACCAAGACCACCATCTCCAAGACTCTCATTCAATTTTAAAGCAGCAAAATGGTTATTATTCAGAAGTAAATTAGACCAACAACTGATATTGTGGGACAGTAATCGTTGATTGGATTCATCATTAGATATAGAAGAATATACGTCGTTTATTACCAACTCCATATTGGTAGCAACGAAAGAAGCCATTCCACCAGTTAAACAAAAGAATACATCATATTCACCAAGTGAAGCATCGAAAAACTTGATAAAATTAAAACATCAAGCTTATAGAAGATGGAAGAAGACTGGAGATTATATGGACAAACATCATTATTATAACTCCAAGATCTTACTAACAAACTCACTTAGAAATGATAGAAGACACAACTTTAACGAGTTAATGTCTTCATTATGTCAGAAGAAAATGTATTCAGATGCTGTTTGGCGAACGGTACGCAAATTCCACAACAAACGGATTAAGCAAACCTATGCAAACGTCATGAAATACAACAACATCACAGCAACATCAGATAGAGAGAAGGCAGAACTATTTGCAGATTATTTCCAAAATGAAGTCTACTCTCAATCTACTGATATATTGCCATTTCATGACCAAGTAACTCGTCAAGCAAGCATCATTAAAAATGGATATATAGCCAAATCGAACAAAACCAGATGGAAGCCAATCACTGTTAAAGAAGTTAAATCTCATCTTAAGCAGCTTCGAAACAGCTCCACTGGCCCAGACAACATTCACAACAGGTGTCTTAAGAATTATTCAGAATTACTAGTCCAGCATCTAACCAATCTGTACAATCTGATTCTGAAGAAGGGCTATATTCCAGAACGGTGGAAACAGGCAAACATTATTCTTCTATTAAAGCCGAAAAAAGACAAGCAACATCCGTCAAGTTATCGGCCGATTAGTCTCCTTAGTTGCCTCGACAAACTACTGGAGAAAATAATCAAGCAACGTCCAATGATTGAACTTAATCGACGAAACATCTTACCACAACATCAGGCAGGCTTTAGACCAGGCAAAAGCACTATCTACAATATAGTAAGATTAGAACGATATGCCGATGGTAAGCTTAGGTGTGATCGTCGAAAGCTCCACTCGGCTGTCGTACTATTCGATATTAAAGCGGCTTTTGACTCGGTATGGCATGATGGTCTAATTTACAAACTTAATGATCTACGTCTTCCTCGTTACATTGTCCAATATTTGATCTCATTCTTACACAACAGAACTGCGGCAATTGAAATTGAAAATGTATTATCACGTCCATTCAATCTTATGAGCGGTACTCCACAAGGATCTCCGTTATCACCATTACTATACATAATATTCACGGCAGATTCGATGAATGGAATACCGACTCATACGGAACACGGGTTATTCGCCGATGATACCGCTCTATGGACATCTGGAAATTCCATCAAAACTCTATCTTCCAGATTGCAACAATCCATAGATGCATTCGAAAGTTGGTGCCAGTCATGGAAGCTCCAACTCCAACCAACAAAAACCGAACTGGTCCATTTCAGTATACACCCAAGGAAGAAGTACAAACATCCAGTGGAGGTAACAGTTAGCAACACTACCATCAAACCACTGGATCATACAAGATACTTGGGTGTGATTATAGACAAACAACTTAAATGGCGAAGACATCTCGACCATATCGAAAGCAAGATTGGTCCATGAATCAGTCTTCTCCGATATCTGTCGAGAACGGCATATGAACCCAATATGAAGACGATGATAAACATCTTCAAATCAATTGTCCGTACAATCATTATTTATGGTTATCCTGTTCTACTGACAGCTGATACAAAAGTATGGAACCGTTTGCAGATCATGCAAAACAAAGCATTAAGAGCTGCACTCGGGTTACCAATTTATACATCTGTGGATTACATACATAAGATTAGCAATGTCCAGAAGATCAAGGATTATGCAATTGGATCACTACATAAGTCAATCCAAATGGCAACCATGAATAATGATATTGTATTAAAAACTCATTTGCAACATATTTTTAATGCAATTTAAAAACAACACCTACTATGTTATATATATGATCAACATCGATATACTAGACCAATGATGGGTCAATAAAATTCACATGGAAAATGTTATACGGGAATCGATCATTACGAACCTGATATTACATTTACCCATATATTATTTTATTATACAATATGATAATGGATCAATATATTGGCTTATTCGTGGTCTGGTATTCATTCAATACATTTACTCTGCTTCATTCTCATATCCAATATGAGGTTAAGTAGGTTTACCGGCTTATTCCAACAACATCGATTTATGTCTTTCATTTACCCTGCTTCATTTTCATATTCAGTACGAGGCAAAGTAGGTTTACCGGCTTATTCAAACAACATCGATTTATATCTTTCATTTACCCTGCTTCACTTCCATATCCAATATGAGGTGAGGCAGGTTTATCGGCTTATTCCAACAACATCGATTTACGTATTACATTTACTTCACTCCATCATCATATTCAATATGAAATGAAATCAAGTAAATGGCTTATTCGTATCAATATCATTAACACTTTTCTCTCGCTCGTCTCCTTCTTCATATCTAATATGAGAAGGAGCCAATTTTCTTGCTTGTTCGATGATTTAATATCATCATAGTCGATTTTTTAATGCTTATATTGTGTTTTCCTCATATATACTTTTTCACTCTCCATATTATGTTCTTTCTCATTTATTTTATACCATTTTTCTCTCGAGACATAAGACAACTGTCACGCGTCTCGTCGTTGTTTTTCTCTTCCAGCCTTGTGTAACATCGGTTGTGGAAATGTAACGGTTCTGATTTTATTTTAATAAACTAAATTAAGGCTTTGATTCCAAAAAAAAAAAAAAAACCTCATATTCGATATGAGAATGAAGGACAAGAAAAGAAATAGCTTCATGATAGAAACAAATAAGCAGTTGCTTTGACACCACCTCATATCTCATATAGAGATGAAGGACAGGAAAGGAAAGAAAAATGTAATAGCTGAATGACACAAAGTTAATAAACGGATAGATTGACACACTTCTCGTTGTATATGAAGCAAACTCGTAGTATGCGATTCCGATATAACATTTTTTGTACAGATATGATTCACCTAACAATAGTCTTCATTCTCGATGCTACTATTATATGTATAGTAGAGTGATTTCTTTTGCTATTCTAAATTTGATTGAATATTGCTTGAAGATGATTTTTCAATGTAATGTCCTTTGACGTTGCAGAATGAATTGATTGTTGCAATAATGTTGTTGCGTAGTCTTTGATTTTTGGAATGTTGCTAATCTTGTGTATATATTCGACAGATGTATATATGGGTAGGCCAAGTGCAGCTCTAAGTGCTTTATTTTGCATAATCTGCAGTCGGTCCCATATGTTTTGATTAGCTGTAAGAAGAACTGGATAACCATAGATAATTATTGTGCGTACAATTGACTTGAAAATGTTTATCATCGTCTTGACGTTGTGTTCGTATGCTGTTCTTGATAAATATCGAAGTAGACTGATTCGAGAGGCAATTTTCTTTTCGATATGATCAAGATGACTTCGCCACTTTAATCCTTTGTCAATAATGACACCCAAGTATCTTGTATAATCCAATCGTTTGATAATAGTGTTTCCAACTTTTACTTCCACTGGATTTTTGTACCTCTTCCTTGGATGTAATGTAAAATGGATCATCTCTGTCTTTGATGGTTGAAGCTGTAACTTCCATGACTTGCACCAACTTTCGAAAGCATCAATAGATTGTTGCAATCTTGAGGAGAGGCTTGTTAAGGTGTTAGATGATGTCCATAAAGCTGTGTCATCGGCGAATAACCCGTGTTCAGTATGAGACGGTAAACCATTCATCGAATCTGCCGTATATATAATATATAATAACGGCGATAATGGGGATCCTTGTGGAGTACCGCTCTGTAAGATAAATTGACGAGATAAAAAATTTTCAATTTCAATTGCAGCAGTTCTATTGTCGAGGAATGAAATGAGATAATTAATGATGTAGTTTGGAAGACGAAGATCATTTAATTTATAAATAAGCCCATCATGCCATACCGAATCGAATGCGGCTTTAATATCGAATAGAATGACAACCGAGTGACGTCTTCGACGTAGACGATGAAGTTGTCCCTGAGCATATCGTTCTAGTCGTACGATGTTGTAGATGGTGCTTTTTCCTGGTCTAAAGCCAGCTTGATGTTGTGGTAGGATCTTTCGTCGTTCCAATTCAAGCATTAAACGATGTTTAATGATTTTCTCCAATAATTTGCCTAAACAACTAAGGAGACTAATTGGCCGATAACTAGACGGATGTTTCTTGTCTTTTTTAGGCTTTAATAATAATATGATGTTGGCCTTTTTCCACGCTATTGGAATATAACCTTGTTTGAGAATTATGTTGAACAGTTTGGTAAGATGTTGTACCAATAATTTAGAATAATTCTTCAGACACCTGTTGTGAATATTGTCTGGACCAATGGAGCTATTACGAAGTTGTTTAAGATGACATTTAACTTCTTTGATTTTAATTTTTTTCCACTTGGTCTTGTTTGATAAGGCTATATTTCCATTTTTGATGTTGTGTGCTTGGCGTGATATTTCATCATGAAATGGTAGCGTGTCAAATGGTTGAGAGTAGACTTCATTTTCGAAATAATCGGCAAATAGGTCTGCTTTCTCCTTGTCTGACGTAGCTGTGATGTTGTTGTAAGTCATGATGTTTCCAAAGGCTTGTTTAATCCGTTTATTATGAAATTTGCGAACCGTTAGCCAAACTTTATCTGAATACATCTTCTTCTGGCATAACGATGACATTAACTTGTTGAAGTTGTCTCTTCTGTCATTCATAAGTGAGTTTGTTAATAAGACTTTCGAAATATAGTAGTGATGTTTATCTATATATTCTCCAGTCTTTTTCCATCTTCTGTATGCTTGGTGTTTCTGTTTAATCATACGTTTCGATGCCTCACTTATTCTCGGACTTGTATTCATCTGTTTTGTTGGTGGAATAGCTTCTTTTGTTGCGATCGTTATGCTGTTGGTAATGAACGATGCATATTCTTCTATATCTAATGCTGAAGTGATACGACGATTGTGATTCCATAATATAAGTTGTTCATCTAACTTTTTCCTAAACGTTGACCAGTTTGCTGATTTGAAGTTAAATGATAACCTGACAGATTTTGTTTTTGGTTCAGCACCAATTGCAATATCAAAAGTTAAAGGTTTGTGTCCACTTAATGCACCGATTGTTGACTGAGTTTCGACGTTTGAAATAAATGAATGAAGTGGTTGACTTGCTAGTATCCAGTCTAGCTTTTCTTCATAATCATCCCTTTCATATGTGGTATTATCATCGTCGATACACTCAATAAAACATTCCTTTAACAGATTTCGCAGTTGTCTTCCCCTAGTGTTCGTCTTCCTAGAACCCATTTGAAGTAATGCTGCATTGAGATCACCTACAATAATGCAGTTGTTGTTAATGTCATATAGTTGGTGAAGAATATTAATATCATAGTTTGCAGATGGTGGCACATAAATGGAGGATATCAGTGTTGATTTGAAAGATTGAACTTCTATCTCGACTGCTATCACTACATCTTTCTTTGATGTTTTATTTAATATTTCACGACATTTAATATGTTGTTTTACAGCTAATAATACTCCACCACCAGACTTCCCTACTCGATCATTTCTGAAAATGTTGTAACCCAAAAGAGAGAACGGGCGTTCACTCTTCAGATTAGTTTCATTCACAGAGATGATGTCGTTTTTGGAAAATCTAGCCAGGAGTTCATCTTTGTGTTTAATGATTGAAGTGATATTAATGTGACATATCTTGATCATTGGATTTAAGGTCTTTAACTCCTAATGTCGAAGAATCTAATGAACTGTTGGATGAACGGGTTCTCTTAATTTGTTTTGTTGCTTCCTTTTGTTTTCGTTGCGGTTTTGCAACGACGTCACTCGCTGATGATGTTGTATTAACTGTTGAATTATTTGATGCTGCTTTTGATGTAGTTGGAATATCTTTAGAAGTATGTTGTGAATTAGTGTTAGATTGTTTATTTTTAATGTGTTTAACAACTTGACTTTCTTTTTCGTTTGAATCAGAATCAAGTACTTCATAGTCATCTTGTAGTGAATTTTCTTTTGATAATAATGCCTTTTCTAATTTCATTATTTTCTGTTGTAATGTTTTGAATAGCCGACTTGCGGTGTCTTCAATAATTTTTTCCATTTTACTAGTTAGGGCATTAACTAAATCATCTAACATTCCATTTTGAAATTGATCTTGTTGACGTTGGAATAAGCTTGGCAGTGATGGAAAATCATTTAAGTTGTTAAGTGCTGGTACAGTTGTTGGTAATTTATTTGTTGTGGAATACTGATTGACCAGATTGAGCATACGTTTTTCTTGATCTTTGTATTGTGGACACTCGTTCGATGTTGCTAAATGAGTGCCTTTACAGTTTGAGCATTTTAACAAATCAGCAGCAGCAGCACAGTGATCGACTCAGTGATTTTCACCACATCGGGCACAGATCTGTTCTTTTGATTTGCAATACTTTGCAACGTGATTAAATTTGAGGCAGATGTAGCACTGGACTGACTTAACATTTTGTGAAGCTGGTTCAGCAGTAAAATGCATCGAGTCCACTTGTAGACCAGAATGTATAAATGTATTACGATTTTGTGGGTCGTAAAATGTTATTTTTATTGTTGTGGTCGGCATGTTTCGATCTCTATTTGTAAGTCGAATAACATCGATAGCATTAAGTCCCACGTCCTTTAACGCTTCAATTATCCGGCTTTCTGGGATCTCCAAGTCGACTCTTTTAACAAAAGCGACTTTCTCCGTGTCCTGTACTCGCTGTATAGATCGAGAAACAAATATTTTTGTTCCTGCCTGACCGTTTGTTGCAAGAATTGCTGTTAACTCATTTAATATACGATTAAACGAGCTTACATCACTTGCATATAATGTAAAACTACCTAATCTACTAAGTTGGATATCAGATATCTTGATGTCCTTCAGGTGTTGCTTGATCAAATCGTTAAGTTGCATCTTGTTCAGCTTAACGCCCTCTACGATGAGGGGGGCTATCGAAAATTTTGGTTGGTTGCTTTTGGCAGCTAATGGATTAATGCCAGGTGTTGAATTTGTTGTTGGTTGTGTTGCCGGCCGTCGTGCCTTACCATCCAGGCTACTAGTCCGTTTGGTTGCACCACCACCACCTCCTTTTTTTGGAGGCATTGTACCAAACACCAAAAAATTTAATTAATGTAATAATATATTAATTAATATACTACCTGATTGATAGTTTAACTAATTAATAGGCCCAAAAACCAAAGATTTCAGGTGAAAAACGGTGAGAGAATACGACGAAAAGTAATTTGAAGATTTGAAAATAACGATGAATTTAACAAAATAGACGAAATAAATGCGACTGATCGCTGGCTCGTCGAAAGGGTGAATGATTCATATATGATATATGAATGAAAATGAGTGACGAACGTGACCGATAAAGTCAGCCGCTTTGTCAATAAATAATATCATATATAAGAGACTGAAATTTATCATTTATTTCAATAAATTAAGTAAGTCTCTTAACAATAAGTTAGATAGAATGTTTAAAAATTTTTTTCGTTTTTCTTCAATTGAGTAAATTTCTTTCATATTGAATTTGGTATTGATTAGTTATTAAATGACTCTTTCTGTTCCAAATGTAACAGTCATTTAATTGATAATCAATAACAAATTGAATATGAAAGAAAATTATTCAATTGAATGAAAAACATCCAAAATTTAAGCATTGATATATCGTTTTTTTTCGGAAATAAATATACTACTGTTACATTGGAACAGAAAGAGTAGTATATTTATTTCCATCCTAAATTTTCACACAAGGATGAGTGCTGTCCGTTTGTTCTAACTACTTTTCTCATAGCGTTGAATTAATGTATGTTTTCTACTTTAATTCAATCCAGAAAGATACTGTTCTTGTTGGACAAAGACAACGGGAAGACCTTTTATGTACGTACATTGTCTTACCACTGTTGACTTTTGTGCCTCCAACAACCAAGGTCTCTCTAGTCATGCGCGCGCACTTGAATATAAATATACATCAATCCATTTATTTCTTTTCAATTAAAATTATACAGCAATCAAAATAGAATAATCAATAGCTGAAAATAAATAAAATTTATCAGTTTATCCCATCAAGTTCACGGTATTTCAACGTTAAATCGTTGTACTCTATTGTTATCATGATCAACAACATAGAGATTACCTCGTCGATTGAATGACAATCCTCTGGGATCATTGAGTTGATTTGCTTGTGCTCCTGCACCATTCCCACCAACAATAACATTTCCTTGTTGTGCTCCTCTAGGCCAACGTACAATTCGATGATTATGCCCATCAGCTACATAAACAGTACCCAATTGATCAACTACAACTCCATTAGCATATTTCAATTGTGTCAAACTATTTCCTTCTCGTTGTCCACCAGCAACAACAATACCTTCTTTTGTACCTTCTATCCATTTCATCATACGGTGATTAATATGATCAGACACAAATACTGAATGTTCTTGATCGACGAATATGAAGCGGGGGCTATTGAGTTGATGAAGACTATTTCCTCTTCCATTTCCACCTGCTACTACTATTCCTCGGGATTCACCCATTCGATATCTTCTCACTTCATGTTTGTCAGTATCAGAGACATAGAGAAATTCATTCTCATCCATTGTCAAACCAAAACAAAAGATATCCGAAATAATTATTTCTCCACTTGTTCCATCTTGTCGAGGCCATCTAACTACTCTGTTATTCCCCCGATCACAAATAATAAGACTATCTTTCTCTTTATTCACGATCACATCTGATGGGTAATAAAATTGATGAATACCATTTCCTGGTCCATGTCCACCTGCCACTATTTGTCCATTTGTTTCACCCGATTTCCATGCCACAATACGGTGATTTGCATGATCAGCCACATAAATTGTTTGTTCATTATCCACATATAAACCTTCAGGGTCAGCGAGTGTTGGATTTTGTCCTCCTATTGTTTGACCATTCCTGTTCCATTTGGCGTTTGCAGGAATATCTATCAAACTGGCACGAAGTGGTACTGAAAGAAAGAGAAAACATGATCATCATCAAAAGGAATCTTTCGTTTTCTTTGAATTGTAAGATAAGACGAACTTCTATAATATTGTTTTTCACTCTGTTTGATGTGAAGAGAAGAATAGAGAAAATTCTCAGTTGTTGTAAACAAAAGTCTTATTATAATATATCCTGCTGATGTCTTTATCAATGATTTTTCAAATATAAAGAAAATATATATTGGAGAAAAACTTTTTCTTGATAGAAGTAGTTTAAAATCCTCGAAAGACATATATAGAACATTGTTAAATATCATATTTTTTAAATAGTGATAGAAAAAATAGAGATTTCTTGTTTTCTAGTGATCTTTTTTCTTTTCATATCCATTGTTTTATTGAAATCGAGATAAAAAATATTTATATCTCACTCACAAGATAGTATATTTCTTTAAGTTTTATGTCATATAATTTTGGACACTGTTTTATCGAGTGGGTTGATGAGCGCACGCAAAAATGTTTTCTCTCTTACTCTCAGTCTCATTATTAATAATATTCATTTTGTCTGTTTCAAGTTATAGTCCTAAGAAAATTCTCATACATGTAGAACTCGAAGACTCTACTCAAGTATTAAAAATTTTACTCGAGTTTTCAACTATTCAACTATTACAAGTTTTAATACTCTAGTACTCGAGTAGAGTCTTCAAGTTCTACATGTATGTCCTAATCGAAAACCTACGTTAGACTGGAATCTAAACAAAGAAAAATGCAAGATCAACAGCAGGATCTTGTTGTAATTCTTATGCACACCTATTATAAAAATTTATTTTCTAAAGTTCTCTAACTGTTCTTCAACGTTTTTGTAAAATAAGCTTTTAGAAACTTTGCGAGACAATGGTAAACCTAATCACAATTAATAGGGAAACAACAATTCAGTTACAATCCTTCAAGCTCTGAATGGAAGGATCTTGTTCAGTTTTTGCTTTGCATTGTTTTTGAACTTCTTCAAATTCCAGCTCAATTTTTACTTTGAATCAGAAATACAGTCCACATCCATTGAAAGTATACCCTTCGAGTTTTCTGTTGTTTATTAATATACGATTTTTATCCATTAATCTACTGTATATAGGAAGAAAGCTCGAAAAGCGTTGCATCCTCTCGTATATTTACATTGATCATCAAATGCAGTTTAAAGTATAAAAAGTGTATTAGAAGAAAAGTCACTTTTTCTTTTTTCCCGCGGTGTCTATAATGTTGTAACATTTTTTATTTCGCATATATCTTGACACAGGTAAATAATAAAACGTTGAATTCTTTTCCAAAAGAAGCGTTGTGAAAATCTCTATAAAAGCTCCATGATCGAATTCTTTTTCTCCTGTTGTAGTGGCTTCTTTGATACTCAAAATGAACACATTACATGCCAGTGTCACTTCCCATCATACTAGAACTGTTGGAAGACACTTTTGATCGGCATATATCTCGATTTAAGATAATGACGAAATATGAAATTTTTTTATAAAAAGAAGTAGCGTTGAAAGCTTTACAAAACTTGTATGGATCAAGCGCTGTAGTGAATCAAAAATTTCTCGAAACGTTTTCTACATGATAAGGAGTGATACTGCTATATGAGTTGTTCCATTATGAGTATCAGAAAAACCACTAAAGCAGATAAATAAGTATTAGATCATCCAACTTTTGTAGAGCTTTCCACAGCGCATCTTTTGAAAAAGAAATCAAAGTTTTATCATTTACTTAAGTCAAGGTATATGCGAAATAAAAAATATTACACCAGTATAAATACCCGAAATTGGAAAAAAGAAAAAATATCACTTTTTATACTTTAAACTGCATTTGATGGTCAATGTAAATATGCCAATAGATGCAGCGCATTTCGGACTTTCTTCCATGTATAGTAGGTAAATAGATAAAAAAGTGTACCAATAAAAAACAAAAAACTCGAAGGGTATACTTTCAATGGGCGTGGACTGTACAAGATATTATTCAGAATTCTTCATGAAATAGCATACAGGGCACAGTGGAGACCTTTCCACTGGCAGGCGGACATCAAAATTTTAAGAGTTTTTAAATAAATTCATTAAGTGAATAGCCGATTTCGTAGAGCATGAAAAGAACTACCAGGTGCGATATTAGTCGGATTTTTCGATGACTACAGTACTTGTTAAATTATAATACAAACAAAAAAAAATGATGTTCGCCTGATTCCCCATTGCGCAGGATTTTCTAGGACATTATAGGATTGTAGTCAAGATTGGGCTGTAGTCGTCATATTATGGTTGAGCCAGGACACTGAATAATAGTAGTGCATAGTCTTATATAAAAAAGTACAAGATCAGTCAGAGTCCTGTACGAATAAACCAAGGCGAGGCTCAACGAGGATTCTGCTTCGAATTTTTTAAGAAATACATACCTTCTGATCCTCATAAGACAATACAAACTATTATCAAAATTTTGATAGTAAAATTTAAACATCTATCATTGTAAAAAAAATTAGATGTTCTACCGAACTTGAAAGGTTTCATACTGTTTCACGAAATGATTTTCAATTCCGTGGCATGAAAGTCGTTTCGTAATTTTCATATAGAACCTTTTTAAGTTTCGAAAATGGAAGAGAGTTTCAAAGTTTTACCACGAAACCCTCTAAAAGTTTCGTGTATCATGTACTGAACTTTCGGTAGTTTCGTATCTTTGAGACCTGTCCGAATTCAAGGAATCCAAGGATCCCAAAGAATTGAAGGATATCAAGGAATCCAAGGAATTAACGAGTTGTACGACGTTGGCCATTAGACTCAATAGGAATAACCTAAAATCTTCTGAAAGACTAAATACTTCGCGTTTTATCACTAGATCTCTTTCCTTTAATCGCAGCAATGCTACAACTTTCTGTGGTACTGTGGATGATACGTGGAGTCAGATTTGTTTAATAACTTCTTATGTAAAGTTGACTCTCACTCTACAGTGGTGTGCGTTTTTCATTAGCCTATTCGAAAAATACAAGCCATCTTAATCGTATGTTAGTATCTGTTCGGAAATCGCTGCGAACGATCCCTGACATTTTGGGAGTACCGTTATATTGATCCATTTCGTTACACTTAAAAACATTTTGTTCCTGACGCAACTAACTTCATATGTCTTTGTGTGATTACACATACTGTGTCAATACAAAGATGCCTTCACCCTCAGCTTGGACATGAACCCTTCATGCAGAGGTGCAGAATCTTCCTCGTGCGCCCCCGCGCGGGGGGGGAAATTTTTCTTTTTTGGGGAAATTTTTCGTTTTTAGGGAAATTTTTGCAGTATTTCTGCATGAACTTCTTGAATTGTTACTTTTCAAAAGGGGAAGATTTTCGAACAAATTTCCCCGGGGGCGCAAATTTGACCGTTTTATGGAAGATTCTGCACCTCTGCCTTCATGACGCACTACGACGATAAAACACCCTCAACCCTCACCTTCCCTTGCAGGATCCATCAGAATCCGTTGAATTCCCTTGGGTTCCGTTAGGATTATGAACAATTCATTGGAATTCGTGCGCGTCCGTAGGAATCTCTTAAAATACAGTTGAATCTGTAAGAATGCGTTGGAAGCTCTTAGAAGCCGCTCGGATCCAGCCAACCCCATGTCCCTCTTTCCCACCTCTCCTAGGATCCTGTTGAACTTTCCCGGTTTTCGTTAACCTCCTTGAATTCCTTGGAATCCTTGGCATCCTTGGCATCCTTGGCATCCTTGAATTCTTTGAGATCCTTGACATCTTTGGGATCCTTGAATTCTCCTGTTTTCTTTAGATTCTTCTCTTTTCCTTGAGTATGTAATAATGAATTTTTAAGTGATTTTGGATTCCTCAAGAGTTCAGAATTCACGGAATTCGGTCAGTACTTTTCCATTGGCATAAATCATTTTTCCAAATCCGTGCTTTCTATTATCTGCCCAACTTCCTTTATATCGGTGTCCCGTCGGGCCAATAATATATTCCTTGACCATGATACATATTATCTTTGAAAGATCCATTATATACTATATATGTTGGACTCGAATCACCAGAACCTATTAACGTACCTTGTCCATCAATTGTACCGTTTCTAAATTTATCTTTCCATATATGTGCCTCCGTAGTACTTCTAAAAAAGAATAGAAAGCATCAGAGTTTTCACTCAAAATGTTACTATAGTAACTAAAGATTTGCAGTATTACTAACCGAATTGTGTGTGTCGTTCTTTTACCACGTGTCAAAACGATAATTACTATCGTTATTACAATAAGAAGGAGGATAATTATACCGATAACCAATAATATCTTTTTCATAGTACGCTTACATGGAGAACGAACTACTGGATGAAGCTCATCATGATCAAGATCACTTATTTCTGTTAAATGAACAACATGGAGTCCTCCTTGATGATCAAGAGCGCTAGCTTCTACTCGTAAGCGAGTACCAGGAAACAAAATGACTTCCTTTTCATTTTCAAAATTTGTATAACCCGATATACTTCGTCCATTTACAGCCTCAATTAAAAATAGTGTACCATTTTGACCAAGAAATTGTTTAATAACATTAACCGCCGATGAGCATGAGCTCACACCCCACCAAGTCAATTGCATTCCTTCTTCGTACATATAACTAACATCTTCTTTAAGACCACGCCAAATACTTTTCTTGGCAAGTGGAAGTTTCATGAAAGCTGTATAAAATAATTTGAGATAAGGAAACCATGGGACTAACACCTTTCGATCTTCGGAACGAAGAGCTCGATTGAACACTCGATAAAAACTTTGATCACCCCATTCCATAGTATATAAAAAGATAGCAGCTGACTCATCTCTTGTCAATTGATGCTCATTGGGAAAGTGACAATTTTTCTTGGCAGTTCTAATATGTTGTTTAAGATTATCAATAAGAGGTACAATTGATTTGAGTGATTTTTCCAGTGATACAAGCGATTGAGCTAGATAACCAGATACAGGAGTAAGCTTTTTATTTGATAAATCGACATCAAAAAATCGTGACATTGAGTTGATCGTTGGCTATGCCGTGTTAGATTTTTATTGTCTTTCTCCTCAATACTAAAAACATTCAAAGGAATGAAAGATTTATTCAAGAATAACTTATTTTTTATGCAGTATAAAACGGCACATATGTGATTCTGTTTTCTGCTCTATTTGTCTTGCATGATGAAAACGACTGTTATAAAAATCGACACTATTAAATCATCACATCTACCATGATTCTACCTTCAATGATCAATAAAAAATGAAGAAAAAAGACAAACATTTTCTTTTGCTTCAATTTACCGATAACTGCGCGAAAGCACTTCTATATATGTCGAAAGAATTTTAAATACATTAAGCAATTTTTTTTCGTTCTGTTGGCATAATTCAAATTTGTCACAGTGGAGGTAACAAAAAAATGAGATCTATTGACTCAATCAAAAGAAAAAAAACCTCGGCATGACTCATACTTATAAAGTGGTAGAAGAGAAAAAGTGAAACATGCAAACTCATGAAATAATACTCGTTTCGCGTAGAAGTGATGAATCAATCAAATCGCGAATTCTTATTTTATTATATTTCAATCATTTTCTTCTTTTTTTTGTTTTATTGATTGACTTATAGAAAACAAATTACTCTCGTTTCTATGTCAAAAATCGTGAATACTAAGTAACAATTACGACGAGTTCTCTATTGCCATCGTAAATGATGTAAAAAAATTTATTTCCTTTTCTGGAAGAAAGGGTTATACAGCAGTAAATATCTTTAAAGTTTGTCTGTCTCAACCAATCAGAAAACAGCAACATTAAATCGATAATACTGATCTTTAATATTCTTTAAAAATCTTCATCAAAATTTTTCGAGGTCAAGAAATCGATTGGTGCCATTACTTTTTTATGAAAATTGTTGAAATTAATTTTTGACTGCAAAAGATCTTCCTTTCAGAAAATAACGATTTATTCCTTAGACTGGAAGGCAAATCACAAAACAAAATAAATTTGTAGCTTTACATGTATGGTTATGCACACAAACCAATTGAAAAACGGTATTGAATAGATTATAATGAAAAATTTGTGATATTATTTAATAAACTCTACGGAATGTGATCAATAGTAAACAATTCGAAGCTGATGTTAAATTTGAGATATATAAGAAGTTAACAAACAATTAATAAAATAATTAATAAGAAGTAATATGAATTGGATTCAATAAAATTCCACTGAAAATAATCTGAGGATAGTTATTAATTAATGAGAAATTAATAAATCCTAGTCTCTTATAAAACTTGACTGATCGTTATCGAGCACGGAAAATGCAGTTTCGAATTCAATAAAAACTTTTTCGATATATTTCTTAGCTTTTCTTAATGACTTCCTGTTATTTATATAAAAACTTTCTTTACCATGTAGTAGTAATAACTCGAAACAACTCTTCGAGTTTTACATGTATGGACCTTTGTAAGGCCGATCTATCTAATAAGTTATTTACGATGGATTTTTAATTATAAAGTATGAATTCAATCACTAATTCAAGATCTACAAAATGCTAATGGTTTAGATGAATAAGGTTTGTTCTAGTCTAGTATATAATATAATTATATAATGAAATCTTTAAGTAAATCACTATTCTTTAGTTTGGTGTTTTTTTTTCGTGAAAAAACCTATTATTTCGAGAGTTAGAAAATTGAGTATGATCAATATGTAAATAAAGAGTCGACAAAGCATACAAAAATTAATGACTTATACCGTTTCCTTTTCCATTAGTCATAATCTATTAGTGAGTCATATTGTCTAGAGCACAGAAAGTGATGTTTGATTATTTCACATAGATAGAATGATACGATCGACAATTTTACTTTTGTTAAGAGTAGAAATTACTTATAAAAGAGAGGCTGTACTCTCTATGCAGATCATTCATACGGCGAATTATTTTGATTATGATGAAGCTATTGTTTGTTTTGAACGAAGCATTGGAGCTTTTGAATGGATTGGATCGTGATCCAAGGAAATGTGCCAACATCATTGAATATGCACAAGAGAAAGAAATTTTTGTCATTTTTGTCTATGGATCTTTAATCTGGAATGTATTTGAACATGTAGGACAAAGCATTCCTAATTGTACTTTTACCGGTTACACCAGAAGTTTTCTTAAACAAGATTTTATTTATTGAGACGCAACAGACTATATGTATTTAACAACGGGTTCAAAACTATGTGGAAGAGGTTTTGTCATAGATTGTATGATAATATCTGCTGTTCAGCAATTGATTCTATGTATCGAAGCATTTCTTAAATGTGAAACGTTGATCAATGTTGCTGGCATAAAAATAGATTTTTTATAAATATTGTTTTCTTTTTATAGTAATGCCTGATGAAGACATCGTTGAATGAGCATTGAATCGCATCATTAATTGTCATAATCAATTCTATATATCAATGATATTTTCTATCGAACAACAAATTGGAATCATTGGACGATCTTATAAAACCAATGGAACCAATTTTTCACTATATGCACAATACTATGTACATTTATAAATAATTAGCTTTGTTAGATATATTTACCTAAGAAATGGAACAATCATATGCGACTGTTCTTTGTTATCGCCAATGGCTTATACGACCAGAGAGGTTGCTTAGTCGCGTATTTCTAATAGAACAAACACTTACATTCATACATCATTGAATGATGACAGTTTAAGTACGTCACAAACATCTTGTTTTGTGATCATTTTAATCATTAGATTGATCATCTTGTAATAGATCTCAAGCAAAGTTTATCTTATCTGTTATATTACATCTAATTTGCAACTGAATCACACAGTTGCCTCGATTGAAACATTAAATAATCTAAATTTAAACTTATGGAATATCCATATGAGAAAAAGTTTCAAATCAATTCTGGATTAAGCTCTGAACTGACAAAATCATATTAACAACTAATGCTGATTCTTCTCATCTGTCTTGTATAGTGATTTATATATATCGCTCTTTTTAATCGTCATTTGTTTTTTTTATTGATCTAATGTTGTGTTTAACTGAAATTTTCTTTATTCACGTGTCAATTAATTCTTTGATTGCAATTTTTCAGCTTATTCATATGTGAAAGTTATTGAATTGCATTAGCTCATTATTTTAATACATGACCGTGCCATGTTGTTCGACACTCTTTAAAAAAAGCCAATTTTCGTCTGAAATTTTGAAATCGAGATAAATGCGTAGGAAGATAGTCCGTTTTCAGATCTTTTAGATATGATATGATTTTATTATCTAAAATCTTCCTTTTAGCTAAAAATTTTGATGGTTTCTGTAATCACTGCTTGAAAAAACAAACCTTTTTTTAAAAATCAAAAATTTTTTTTTGTTAGAAAGAGTATTAGACATTCATTTTTGGGCGTTTTATGACTCATTAAAGGACTTTGATACTTTGCATCCTAACATGCTCTGGAAGAAGAAAAAAATTAAACATATTGTACGAGCCTGGACCAGGAAATTTTTGGATGTTAAGTGAGCAGTTTTTGACTATTGTTCGGCGCCTATCTCGCTCAAGTGGCATGGAATAGGACGGAAAATCTTATCGTACCCTCACCCTCACCTTTTAGAAAATTTGGCTCAGTAAAAAAAATTCAGGTCTTCAAAGGTTAAACGAGATAAAACAGATTTATATATGAAAATACAAATAATATTAACTAAAACTTTATATGGTTTTCATAAAGTTACTAAAACACATAATAATCGACCACATTAAACTCTTTCATCGTTATCAAGTAATAATATTCATTTATTTAAATAAAATAGAAAAAAAACTAACTTAATTAGCTTTGTTTTTAGGTGAAATTGCTAAACCAGGAAATATAAAATGTTTTTTTTAAATGAAGGAATATCTATTAATTAAAATCCATTAGAAAAAGGGTAGTGTTGTACTTGATTTTGCTGTTAAATTTCCAAATAAAAATGAATTATGTACAGAAAACTTTTACCACTACGTATATCTATTCAGTTATGAATAAATACAGAAGAATGTGTTTTAACTGAATATGATCCACATCAATCATATCATGCGCATTGACTAATAGTGATGATGATGGACTGGCACAAGTCAATTGCGCAACATATTAATTAATTGATTGGTTTTCCTTCGATGTATCATTCTTGAATTATTTCTTTTATATGTATATGTGACAGTGATGAGATAATATCTTGAATCAGAATAAACACAAATGAAAGAACGAGATTTTCATACTGATTTTTTCTTTTTAATTCTTTTGATCTCAGAATAACAGCCAATAAAAGTAATTATTTATATATACAAAATAATCTTTTTATTGAATTATTTTTTATTATGCTATTTATCTAAAAAGTATAATAGTCCATTCCAATTTTGTTTCTCTAACCCTCAAATAATAGAGACCAACACCAATATTATCAAGTTGATAGTTGCGTGTATTAACAATTTCTACAGACCAACGTTGACCGTACATTTCATTAAGCCAATTTTTCATATCATTAGTTATTTCTTGGATTTCTGACGATCGATGTGTTTCAATTAAAGTACTTAGTGTATTCAGTATATTTATTCTCATTGGATCTGTAATTCCGGTTGATTGGTGTTGGATGTCCCATCTTGTTAGCTTGATCGACTTTGAAGAAGATCCATCTATAAGTAATATGCTTTTCTTTCTAAAGACGATTATAGTCATTTATTTTGCTTACCTGAAGAAAATAGACTACGTTTTTGATGTACAGATGATGAATGAGTTTGATTGTTTATCGTTGAGCTCATTGTTTGAGACGAAAAATTTTGTGATACAGTTGTTTGTGGAATAGTAACGAGATTATCATCAATCACTAATGGATGAATGTTATAATGCATTTTTTGAAGGTCATTAACATCTTGTTCGAGAAATCGAATAGATTGTGTCATTGAATCGATTTGTTCTTTTGTTGCGTCTTGTTCTCGAATCAATTCAGTCAAATTATTTCGCATTTGTTTTAGTTCTTTTCTTTGGTTTTCTCGTTTGTTTTGAATTAATTCTTCAAAATCTTGACGTTTTCTCTCATAGTATTGATCAACTGTCCTATGAGCTTTATCACGCCATTGATTAAGATCTGTCAAACAAGATGATTCTAGCAAAGTACTATTGTTAAGTTGATCGGAAAGAACATTGATTTGATCGGTTAATATTGGGAGTTGATCATTGATTAAATTATCATGTTGTGTTAAATGTTCACGACATAAATACTGTTGACAACACATGCATAAAGCTCGGCATGGACGTTTACATTCTTTAACCGAACAAGACCGAATTGAAGATGCCATTTCTATTTTCTATATTTTAAATACTATCTAAAATATAAAATCAAATTGTTTTGATATCTAATAGATATATTATATAGTTGATGCTAAGTATTTCAAGAAATCAAAATTGATTAATAAACTATAATTATAAAAGAATATCAAGAAATTTCTCTCAGAACTATTTGTTTATACAGCAGTTGAAATTCTTAAATTAAACATTTAAGAAGATCAAGATGTATCCTGTTTTGCTGTGTTATAATTCAAAAAAGTAATATACTAAATGTTTATTTTATTTAAAAATCACATATATCTTTTGCATTTATCATGTACAATTTGTTTTTCTTAATGATAGCTCTTTAATTGTCTTCGATCGTGTGATTCTGTAATCTTGTGTTGTTTTGTTTTGAATAAAATATATGAAAATGTTTATCTCCAAACTTTTCTACTAGGTGTATTGCGCTTTAATCATTAGATTGTTTAAAAACCCAAATCTGCCAATTTAAGTTGTTTTCTATGACTTCCAGAAATCGTTCATCAAAATAATTGCCATTATAGTTACATTCCCCTTTAGTACCAATTACTACGCACCAGTATTTTCCATAAGTGTTATCCAGCCAATTCTTCACATCTTTACAAATTTCATATTTGTTTGATGATCCATGTGTATCAATTGAAGTGCGTAATGTTGATAATATATTTATTCTCATAGCATCTGTGATTCCAGACATTTGGTTCTGAACAACCCATTTCGCCATTCTAGTAAATTTTAACAGTGAATATCTAAAATAATGATTAAGGGACTCTAATTATCGTAAACTACTAAAGTAGAGAAAGAAGAAAAAAATTTTTCATTGCATCTGAAGAGGAAACAGAGTATAACATGAATATAATGGAATGTGAGCGTTTTAAATAGATGGATTTCAACAGTACGAGAAGATTATCTAGCTATTGAAAAATCTGAAAACTTACTCTCTAAAAACGAAACAGTGTCATAGGAAACCATTAAGAATTTTAGCGATGACTCTGAAACTTTTAAAGTTTCATCTGCTTATTAATAAACCTTTAAAAGGTTCTAGATAATTTTAAGGACCATATATAAGTGGCCCTTTTTGACTCTCTCTTATGCATATTCTAACTTGAAAAAAATGAAAACTGATTAAAAACAAAAAGTATACAAGAATGCAAAAAACAAACGAAAGAGTAAGGCATGCGAATAGATATATAAGTATAACATGCATCAAATAAAATGTGGATAGATATGTATTCCTTCTCTCTTTAACACCATAACAGATTAAAAATAGTTCCAGAGAATTGAACTAGGAGAAATGGCAGACTTTTGATCTTGAAATTACTTTACGCTACTTTGAAGTGCTTCGAGCTACTTTAAGTTGCTTTGAAATATTTACAGTTATGTGAAATACTTTAGACCACTTCCCGCTAGTTTAAGTTTTCAAAACAGAACAAAATGTTCTGTTAACGAAGAATAAAATAAAAGAGCAAATGTGATACGATATTCTCTTTCTTTTGATAGTATTGACCATAAACGAAACGTGAAAATAACTTTCCTTCTGTTCGTATCTTCTTATATAGCTGTCCAAAAATAAGACAACATGCGTTTCTCCTATATAAATGTATTAATACCTTTTCATTTAAAACTTAGCATTCTCAAATTATTTTCTCTCCTCTATTCAAAAAATAGACACGTAAATTTCTAGTTTATAAAAAATGTTTCAGATAGATTAATTTTAATCGTACAAATTCATAATGTTGAATCGTTCATATAATAAGATATTGGTAAGTCCATTCCTAAAATTTCATTGGTTCACTCGATTACACATAATCGAATAAATAAAATTATCTTACCTTCTTTATCCAGCTTGTTTAAAAAGCATAATACTCCAATTCAAGTCATTTTCTTTGAGATACATAAACTTGCTTTCAGCCGTCACACAGCAACTATCCCAATCTCCTGCTTTACCTATAGTCACACACCAATTGCCTCCATAAGTATTCTCAAGCCAAATCTTCACATCTTTACAAATTGCATATTTGCTTGATGATCCATGTGTATTGATTGAAGTACGCAACGTTGATAATATATTTATCCGCATAGTATCTGTAATTCCAGACATTTGGTTAATAATTTCCCATTTGACCATAGTAATTTATTTAAAGAACAGATATCTAAGATAATGAATAGATAATTATATTTATTATATAGTATTTTTCTAAACATCTATTTTAAACTCTGATAGAAGCTTGCCGTTATTGTCAACATAGATTTGACACTTCTCTGTATATCAGAATAAATTCCTAAAAAGGAAAAAAAATGAAAACTTACTCTCACCATCAAGATTAAATATTTATCGCGTCTCCTTATTACTGCAACTGTGGCATAAAGGAGTAACGCCTGCTATCAAGAAAAGAACGGCTCGAAAATGCAGCAAATATAATACTAAATTATTCTTCTTTCGAAGTTTTTCACGATACATTGAAAATGACAATAATACAGATTTTTTCCTATCTACTTATATAACTATCAAAACATTAGAGTACACAATATTTTCTTTCATCTAGTAGAGGCAATGAAGGATAAGGATTTATTTAAGTACAAATATTTCTTGATTTTATACTTAATGTCTAGTACATAAAGTTAATTCTTACAAAGACTTTTTTCACTCAGACGAGGCTCCATTGGCTGTATCTTGAATAAGTTTATTATTACTTATGTTTCACAATTATTCTTTTGCTCAATATCTGAGAGTATGTTTCTGTTTTATTTAGAAACTACGCAAATTCGTTTTCATATAAAAAATACACAAAACTGACATTATTCGATGATATTTTCTCGATTGTATTTTGTCATACAAATTCACGTTTTTGTTCTTGCATTGTTAAGATATTGCCATATTCGTTCCTCAAATGGTGTCATTGTATCATTACTATACGTAAAAATGTTATAAAACAGACTTTACCTATTCATCTTACGAGGATTGTTGCAAAATGATAATAGACCACTTCAATTTGGTTTCTTGTATTTGTAAAAACTTGCCCTCATGATAAGTATAAGAATAAGCGAATGCTCCCTGATCAACAATTAGTACTGCCCATTTTTTTCCATAAGTTTGTTCGAGCCAATTTCTAACATCTTCACAAATTTTAAGTCTTTCCGATGATCCATATGTTTCAATCGAAGTGCGTAGTGTGGACAATATATTTATTCGCATAGCATCAGTGATTCCTGGATCTTGTTTCTCAACCATCCATCTCGCCTTTCTAATTGGTTTTAAAAAAATACTTAGGATGTTGGTTAAATGGATATATATTAGAGGTCCCTGGAAAGAGTTAGACTTTAATACTATAAAAAAAATGATTTAATAAAAAATCAGTAGTATCAAACTTGAAACTTGAATTTAACTATTCATTTCCAGTATACAAATGTTAAACTAGTCTTTCTCGCCGTTCAGCCATGTACATGTTCTCCACACTCTCACTTATATTCGCTGTTATTTCTCCTCCTATTCTTTCTTTCCTGTTTCTTCTAACCCTGCTCCTTCTTTCCCTCTTCTTTTTTCTTTACTCTATTTTCTCCTCCTCATTCCCGCACGTTTTCTCCCTAATATCCCATATTTTGTCTCTTCCTGCTCTTTTTTATCTTCTCCTCGTATTCTTTTTCGTATGTTCTCTGTCCCGTATCCTCTCGCTGTCTTCTTGCCACCTATTTTCGAGTTCTTTCTCATCTCACTCCTCACAGTTGAAAAACTTAACACCTAAACACAAGTTTGAAATGGTCGTATGAAGTGAACCAAACACGCTAACCAAAGAAATGTGGTTCATTTCATATAGAAGAACTAAACAAAACAAAACTGAGTCCATAGTTTGCCAAAATTGTCGTTCGTCTGTTATAGCGGTTGGCCAAGAACCTAACTTTCAAAACCTATCCAATAGTTCTCACAATAGTTCTGGAACTATTTCCTCCCGCACGCTCACCCACCCCTTCCGGCGCCCTCACTCTCACCCTGTTAAAGCGAAGATAAAAATAGCTCCAGTAGTTCCAGAACCATGGTAAAGGTTCCAAAAGAAAGTTCCGTGGTCAGTGCTGAATAACAGTAGATCAATCATAAGAAATGAATGAAATGTTCCAGACAAAACCTTGTAACTTTTTGCAGGCTATCTCAGGATGGTATTTCGAGATTTTTGAGGACGATTTAAGGATGATACTTGAATCATTTTCAAAACTATCTAAGGTTGGTACTTGGTGATTCTTAAGAGACGATCTAAGACAATATCGAACACTGGTAAATAGGATCATACTCTTAAAAATTTTGATCCCTATATTTTTTTTCAGTAAAATTGAAAGAGTATCACCGAAAACCTCTTAAACCAAATGTTTAGCTTATTCTACCGTACCCTTGAAACGTTATAAAGCAAACAACAATTACAGTCCACCATGTCTTTTGAAGAAAATTTTTCTCATACAAAATTGAGTTAGTCAGTATTGGTACATTTTTCCCATCTTTACTCGTCGTAATCTTTTCGAGTCATAACGCGTTTGAAAGCGGAATTTTTTCCTTTAGAAAACTGTGTATATGAACATCTATTAAATCTCCATTATAAAGGAATCAGAGGCACAAACTTAGACCGCCCATACGAGGTTTTTCGCTTGCTTTTGTCGTTTTTCTTTTGAACACAAGGCTGCATTTCTCTATTAATGTCAATTGCGTAAGAAATTTTTTTATGATTTTAGATATAGCAAATAAAGGGCTATCCAATGAGGTCCTCAGAAATTTAATAATATCAAGAGGTAGCCCATGAGAAACTGTATCTTCTGATGTCAAAATATCTTGAAAAAAATATGGCTTGGGTTATTCAACTTTTTTGAACAAAGGTCACGACTACATGGTTTTTATGAGCGAGTCCACCTAAACCGCGACGGTGAACACAGAAAACTCGCTCAAGTAAAATCATCAAATTTTGCTCAATTTAAGATAAGTTATAGCGGGAAGAGTTGTGTGAATATTGGCGCAAGCCGCTTTAAAAAATATTGAATCCTCGATTTTCTATAAACATTTTACGAAAACCCTTGAAAATGACTATTTCGACCAAGGAGCCTTGTTTTGAGTGTCAGTTTCCGGCTCCGTTTTTAGGAACCCGGAACTTATACTGAGTTCTGGGTTCCTAAGAACAGAAACCTATTAGAAAATTTATTTCTGCATGTTTTCGAGCAAACTGGAGTCTTTAAACATATTTTTGCTTTCATGTTGAGACAAGTCACTATATGTTCCCGGGTTCTTAAAAAGTAAGGACCTTGCCTATACTTATGTTTTTAGCGATTTTTAATAGGCTTCCTCATTCTTACGAATTTGGTGCCAATTTTCGTTCCTAAGAATCCGAGAAGTCATAGTGAACTGCTTCAAAACGAAAAAAAATACCATGTCTAAAGACCTCAGCGTATTGAAAAACATGTAGAAATGAATTCCCAAGTGATTTTTCATTCCTAGAAATCCGATATTCAGTATGAGTTCTGGGGTTTCAGGAACGGAACCTTCAACTCACATCCTTAGTTAGCAGATTTATCCCATTGTAGCTTACTACTATACCAACTAAATTTTATTCTTTTTAGCTAGTTACAGTCCACGGAGACGCGGGACTTCTTCAATAAGTGCAGCTAACTTGCTTCCTATGAAATTTCATCTTTAGATTTTATGAATTGAATACTTACGTGTAATGAAAAGCGAGTGAAAATGAAGCCTTTACTCTTAACAACATGCTGCTTTTATAGATAAGAAAAAGAAAATATTATAGCAAACAGAGAAAAGAAAATGAGAGAAAATGTGTTATGCTTCTTTTTTGTATGTGATAAGAAAAAACTCACAGGAAAAAATGATATAAGTAAAGTTGTCAGTGGATTATAGTACCTATCCTTAAAAATCACCCAGTGATCGGGCACTGGAACTCTCGAAGGTTGCGCTACGTAGACAATTTGATTCTGAACCGAATAGTCTTATGTTCAGAATTGGTCATCGCTCCAAAAATAAGAATTTGACCGAAAATATTGGGTTTTTAGAGGATTCTGGTCGGTATTTCGACATAACATTTGCTCAATGATTTGTGCTCGGCCCCCAAAAGGTTGTGCTGAGTACAGAATTTAATTATGTATCGAATGAAATTATGTTCAACTTATTCAACTAGACGTGGTTCTAACGAGAGAACGCAACGAACTGATGCATTGCTTTTTAAATTCTAGTAATGCCAATTTATAGAGCTAGTTGAGTTATCAGCTAGTATAATAGTCATTTGGGCCAACGCCCACATTTAAGATCAAATCCCTAATATATAATTTTCAGTGTCAGTACCGGATCAAAGTTTAAAGGTCACTAGAAGTGTAGTGCTGGTTGACCTTTGAGTTTCGACTTTAGCAGAGCAGTATAGACACTTACCATGTAATATCACTTTGCATGGCAAGTGACTGTGTCTTTCTACCAGAATCAAAACTCAAAGACCAATCGCCACCCCACTATTGTTGACCTTTGACCGCATATGGCATGATAGGCTAATGCAAACTTTGATTAGCAGAAATTTACTATTAAATCTGGTGTTAGTTCGAATGATTATTATATCGGTTAATAACTTAGCAAGCTGTATAAATTGGTATCATTAAAATTTAGAAAATGATCGATCAATCGTAAGCCTTCTTCTCTCGTAAAGTCGAAACTCCAAGGTGAATCAACACCATGTCCTAGTGACCTTTAATCTTTGATCCGACACTAACACTGAAAATTATAAATTAAAGATTTATTCCCTCGGCTAAAGAGAGGGTGATACGAAAAAAAAGTCAAAACGCATTTGTTTGTCTGTCACAGGTCAAAGATGTAAAAAACACATATACATTCATATAGCAAAGCCTTAAGAGCAAGGAGGGTGATCAGAGGCTTTCAAGGTCAGGGAATCGATTGATGACATTAATTTCGTTAAATTTTATTGTATTTTACACAAAGTATTGGTTTTTACCAAAAAAAAAAAACTTTATAGTTTGATCATAGGTTTTCGGATTCGATGACAAACTGTTTTCTGGAGTGAAGGATAGATGATATTGGTTAAAATTAGTTGATAGTTTTGCACGAATGGTTGTTTCTGAAGTTGTTCGTCTGCATATTTATGTACCTAAACCAATTGGAGAATACAGCCAGCTAGATTACGACAAAAAACTCTATGCAATGTAATGTAATGATGAGAAAAAAATTTGAATGCAGAATCAAATTGAAGTTTAATGAGTTAATAAATAATTAATAGTTAGTTTTTTTATTTTTCTTAAAACGTTTGCTCTAACATAAGCGAAAAATCAATAAGTCAAGACGGACTATTTTTTACCAGGTCATAAATAATAAATAATGAATAATATATGAACTCTCTCCAATATAACTCTACCAAAGGCAATTGGCTATGGGGAATTCAAATTTGCGATTGGTGTTTTAATATTGGTAGTTATTAATTAATGGTAAATGAATAAATCATAGTTTGTCATAAAATTTGATCGATCATTATCAATCACTGGAAATGTAAATTTAAACTCAGAAAGACTTTTCTAATTGTTTTTTGATGAACTCATTATTTTAAGTTTAATCGCAGAATATTCGAGTGTCGTGAACCTATGTTCGAGATTGATTCTATTATAACGATTTTTCTCTGTTGACTACTACACGTGAGATCTTTTGAGTAAGATTTATATAAACATATGTTAAAAGGCAAAGTGATCGCTGAAGTCCTGTTCTTTAGTCTTCATAGGTATCAATCATAAAACAACATTCAAAATTGATGAAGATTCCTCCTAGAGCACAATGTAATCTACTGTATCGATAGCAATTTTTAAATAGTTCTCCTTTTTTTTTAAATTTCTTCCTAAGGAGCATATTAATAAATGCCCAGTAACTTTTCAAAAGAAATTGAAACGAGATGCATCTATTGATTTCAAAGTTGAGCTCATATTGAACGATATGCTGGAGTTAAACGTGGAAACGACTAGTCGTTGACTTAGAAGATTATTCTAAAGCATAGTTTTAAAATAAATATTAGATGAACTTTCACAAGAACTTGATTAATGTTAATTTGAGAATGAATCCCACAGCGTATCATTTTGTTAAAATAAAAAAAAAATCGAAACTTATAGCCAAAGCTATACAATGTTATCTAAATGTTGGAAGTTTTCGATAATGAATCGATATATTATGAATAAACTAGTTTTTGTGCGAGTCAGAATTCTGATGTGAGAGATGATACACAGGAAAGTAACTAATGTATGGAAACGGCTAGACGCTGATTTCACAAGCTTATCAATACTGTAATGAATGATAGTTTAAGTTTCTTGAGCAACTGTCAAATGATTCGATTGCTGAGCAAATTTAATTCTTTTTTGAACATTTCAGGTAATACAAGCTCTCCAGTAGAGAAACGATGAATGCTAACACAGCGTTATTTGCTTTTAGTAAGGTAAACACGAATAGATATGCAGTTGCATCGTCCGAAAAAACGTTCGGAAACTCTCCGTACTTCTAATTGAAAAAAAAGAAATTTTTATTTTTGAAATAATGGTGATTTGAGGTGAGGGCATCTGTATTCCAGCCTGGTTACAGTACAAAACTTGCTCATCAAATTCGAATATTTGAGTAGCATTCAATTCTGGTTTCTTAAAAGAACAATCGTATAGCGATAAATATCGCGGATAAAAGAGTGGTCGGACAATTCGTCACAATGATTTAATTTCATTGTAACATTGCGACGAATTGTCGTAGTACCATTTTAATAATATTATAATAAATATTACAAAATCCAAGCAATCCTTTCTGATATCGAGAACTTGAAAAAATCGACTGAAATAAAAATTAACAATGTTCATTCATCGATTATTTTTGCTACCACTATCTTTGTCGACTTGCTGGACATTTTTCTCATTGAAAGATTGAAACAATTTTGTCTAATACATTATATTGTTCGTCCTGTTATTTAAATCAATCAATGATGAGTATATATCAGAGAAAAATAATCAATATGATGTCAATAATGTTGATGAAGCGTGACTACAGACTTGATTAAGAAATATAATAGGGAGAAAACACCAATATGACGAGAATATCATTGTATTCATATTAAATTTTTTTTTCAATGAAAAATATATTATTATCAAACATTCTTTCTTCATGTAATCTTTATCAAGATGGCTGACTACACTGTATAGAATGTAATGCTCTTCATCAAAAAGCTTTATCTGCCGCTTCAGACTGTAACGGGCACTTTAATTTTTATACGTACTTGTTAAGTACAGAGAGGTCAACACAGTTTATCTGCATCAATAACTTTCACATACCCTCTGTGGTCAAAAAATGCTTCCGATAAAGTGCTTTTCAGGTCAAACTATTGCCATTCAAATGATCGCGGTAAATAGTGAAAAAGCCTGTTGTAAGGCCTTACCTCTCCCCCCCCCCTCTATCCTCAAAAAATGTCGGTTTTCGTAGAAAAATTTTGGAAATTGAAATGCATGTTTGAGAAGTTAGTCCGTCATCGGATTTTTCAGAAATATAAATTCTTTTTCTATTTTTCAGGAACACATCAAGATACAGCGCCTATTAGAGTTCTTTTTTTTCCAATTAAGCTGGCTTTTATTATAGATATAAACATCTATACATACAGGGAGTTTTTGAGTCGTTGAACTTGTAAGTCCTTTTCTCGTCTTAAATATTAACAATTTAAAACAAGACTTTGATAGGTACTGCATCTTGAGATGCTCTTTCAAACAAAAAAGTAGTTTAAATATATTGAATGAGACCGAACAGAGAAAAATGGATTGCCAAATAAGTCAGCGATAAAAATTCTTTTTGTTATCGAATGATAGTATTTAACTATTGAACAATGATACGAGAAAGAGTATTTATCAACATAGTCATATTCAAAAAGTTCGATAAATGGTGAAATATTTGCTGAATTCCCATAAAATTATCAATAAGGATAAGCAGCCAGGATCGGTTTTGACCTTGTTTATAGGTTTTATCAGATGCCTTTATTCGATCCATCATCATCATCATTAGATAACAACAAAACTACAATCAACCTCGTAGAAAATAGGAGATACAGTTTCGAAATGTAGGATTAGAATAAGATCCTTTAGCAAAGTCGAAAGCGACCATAGCTGCTTATTCTTATAATTGTGTTTTTGTGAATTGTTTTAAACATGGCTAGTTGTACTTAGGGTTTGAATCCGTTCAGATACGTTTGTATAAAATTCATTTAAATGCGTAGATGTTTGATTTTAGTTGCAACAAACGCTTCTTACATGCAACGTTTTACATGTAGTGGAAGCGCGTTTTTTGTCTTGAAAATATTTGTATAGAAGGAAAAGTTCTTGTTTTTTATCAGAGCAATACAGGTGAATTTTGAATTTATTGTGCGATACTCAACCAGCTCTTCAAACCGATCATGCAACTTGCAAGACAAATGAGATAAGAATTATTCTCTTACCTATATTGTTATAAAACAAGATTACAGGCAAAGCAGAGTCACATCATTTGACATTCATCGCCGAAAACAGGTAGATGACGACAAATTTCGCTGATGTTCTTCGAATAGAAAGTTTTTTTAAAGCTAAAACTTTCAATCTCAGCTTAGGAATAGACCTTAAAGTTTAAAAAAAAATTAAAATAGTATATAACTAACATAGATGTTCATTGTGACTGAGAATCTGCTGATACTGCTGCGATGATGTAATGAATTGTGAAAAAACCTAATAGATCTTTCACTTCCAAAACTGCAGCCACTATTCGATCAGATTTGCTAAGCTTTATAATGCCATGTATATGACGATCAACATTCTGTACAAACTCATAACTGTTTACAACTGTTTCCTAAAATAGCTGCCGCGACGAAACGAACATCTCTGATGACAAATGAGTCAGATGAAAACAACTCATTCTATGCGAGTTGTTAGGGCATCCTAAGAGGAACAGATCTGATTTTTGCAAGGAAGTTGATGATTCTCTAAATATAGATGTTCGTGTACGTTATTCATATGAAAAAAAAATCAAAAAATTAATCCGCTTTGGTTAAACGAGAGTGAAATTATTCAAGTATTTTATCTCACAAATATTTATGACTCACTCTGTTTTGTTGGATCCTAAAATCAATACTACATGATGTTATGGACTCTCAATCGTTCTCGATTGTAAAATGTGCTCGTTCGGCGATAGAAAGGTTAAGGAGAAATGATAAAATCTATCGTTGGAACGTGTAGAGGATTGAAAAAAAAAGTATTGATGGATAGCATTTAAAGGTTGGCCTTTTCGAAAAAATAGTTTTGGGTTTTTAAGTAAAGATTCAACAGAGAACTATTCAGCAGAATTGGTAGAAAATTTTGATTTTATTTCTTAGAGCATTCTAACCATATAAGATGAGCGATATCTTAGAAGATATATTCTTCCTTGTGCTGCAAAACCATACTATTTGGTCAATATATATATTCTACGTACAGAGGATGTGGATATTGCTGAAAAGTGACAATACTTCAAATTCTCGAGATTGTCGTTTACATAACGGGTGCGGCAGAATGAATGGCGGTCTCCGTATTTTGACTATAACTTTTTTTCTTTTTGAGCTTTAGAGCTGGTTGTTTTGCCAAAAGATGCGTCGTGAAATTCTCTACAAAACCATGACTAAACTTATTTTTGTAGAAAGTTAAAGAAAAAAACTAAATGAATATTATTCAAAACATAAAAAGTACCCAACTTTCTAAGCCAGCGGGTGTTCTCCGAATAGCTAATGTTCGTATCTCTTTTTTTATCCTCCAATAGTAGACATATTCTAAAAGCAAAGTATACTATAAGATGCAGCGTGAAAAGCTCTACAAGTTACCTTAAGAATCTTATTTTATATATGCACTCTTTGTTTTCAAAATGATCAAAATTCTGTGCGACTAGTTTTCGATTCTGCAAACAAGGTCATCTTTTTGGTACACTACGAATTCATTTTTCTTATTTCATCTTTGTATCACCTAATATGTTCTGTTAAAAGAAAACTAAATATACCACAAGACGCAGCGTAAAAAGCTCTACAATTTACAAAGAACAAGTCATTTTATATACATGCACATTTTATTTTTAAAATATGCAAAATTCTATGCGACCAAAAAATGGTCTTTTTCGAAGAATCGAAAATTGGTTGCATAGACTTTTAACCATTTAGAAAATAAAAAGTGCATGTATAAAATAAAGTTTTTAGTGTAGCTTGTAGAGCTTTTCACGCTGCATCTTATGGTATACTTCGTTTTTAAAATACACCTACTTAATAATTAAGAAGGGTATACAAATAGCAAGCATGCATGAGACAGTCGCTAGGTTAGAAAGTTGGATACTTTTTATGTTTTGAATAATATTCATTTAGTTTTT
Organism: Macrotrachela quadricornifera; assembly: GCA_022393335.1. Lineage (NCBI taxonomy): Eukaryota > Metazoa > Rotifera > Eurotatoria > Philodinida > Philodinidae > Macrotrachela > Macrotrachela quadricornifera. Next base: position 252,742 of record JAJEKB010020179.1, read on the forward strand.
TTCTTTAACTTTCTACAAAAATAAGTTTAGTTATGGTTTTGTAGAGAATTTCACGGCGCATCTTTTGGCAAAACAACCAGCTCTAAAGATCAAAAAGAAAAAAAGTTATAGTCAAAATACGGAGACCGCCATTCATTCTGCCGCACCCGTTACAACTGTTTTAAATTTCGATTATAAAGTTATTCGACGAAAACAGAACGAAAAAAGTCACATTCGGTGAAAATGAAAGTTATCTTCTTGTTATTAGTATGCATGACAACTATATTTTGTTGTGAGCTTATCTATAAGATATATATTTCATGTTTTATACAATACAAAACACTTCTTTCATTTTTTTTCCTTCTTAGGACAATACAAATAGCAATTATCATTATATAATTGATATTATCTGAATCGAGTTGAACAATCCTATGGCTCATGCTAACTATTCAACATGCGTTCAGTGGATGTGGAAGTCGAACAAAAATCCATGGTCTAAATCTCAGCCAGATGAATGGTCTCATTATTCGGATGTGGAAAATATGATTATTGAAGAAGCATTCACGAGTAAGCAGACTTATGTTATACTAGATGACTACCACATTGATTTTAAACATCGCATTCAAATTGGTAACAAGAATACCGATAATCAAAGACCCGTCAAACGACTAGTACGCGAGAGAGATGATAAACGCTTACGAGAAGAACGATTCATGCCCGATCCCATGGCTCCCAAACGCCCCTATGGCGGTCTCTACGGATGGATTTCACCCTTCATCGAAGAAGTGAAAAAGAATCTAAAACTTGAAGAAAATCAATGGCCTGCACAAGATAAAACAATCGTTCCAATGCTTGTAGAGAAAGCCGCTCTTGGTATTATTGAAGAAGGTAAGCTAGTAGGGAAACAATATGAAGCAGAATGTATGGCTAAGCAGCTATTAAAGAAGAAAGATGAGGAAATCAAAGAAATATGGAAGTATTGTGCTCATCTGTACACGAAAGAAAGTTTCCTATACAAGAAATTGAATGAAACTATGAGATTGATAGGAAATGAAGAACATGAACAAGTCTGGCGAAGTAAAATCCATACATTCGGACCATTTTGTTTGCTTCTATGGGATAATCCATTTGACGAAAAACCAAGCAAGATCGGTGAAACAATCTATCGCGGAGCCAATTTGACTGATGCTTTAATCGCTTCTTATATGAACGATTGTACTCAGAACCCAAAACCACACCGTTCATTTCAAGCATTCACATCATGCAGTAGAAATCGCAGTAAAGCTGAACAATTTGGCAATGCCTTATTTATCATGAAGATTACCTATGCTTTTACTGTAGATCTTAGTCAATTATCTGAATATCCTAATGAAGAAGAAGAACTAATTTCACCCGGTGTTTGTTTCACTGTTGATTGTGTAGAATTTGACAATGTAAAGAACAAACATTTAATCTATCTCAATCTCCAGCACAGACACAATAGTAAGTTTCCACTTTTTTTATATGTTCTATGGAAAAGTTATCGTTCACACTGAGTAATATTCCAATAAGTGACGGTATTTCTTGTGTCAATCTAACGATCATTTTTCAATCAATAACTGAAGCGTGAACGTGATCGTCACTATGCAATATGACTTATAATAATTCTTAAATTTCTATGTCAACACTTATTATAAGAATTAACATTTATTTCATCATAGGATAAATGAATGCTCACGTTGTCAGTAGCAACGAAATGTGAACTCCAGCTATTTTAGTTCGAACGGCTAAAGGCTAATTTGCAAAATTTTTGAGATTCAATTTTGAAAAACTTCTCTAATGAATATCTTAAATCCTACTTTGCAATGCGAGATTAGCTTCAGTTTTTGACAGTCAGACGATAACAAATGCGAAATATTCTAGTCGACGCTCAAAAAAATTCAGGTGCAAGTATAGAACATTTTTCAATTCCACAAAACGTCTGACTGCTTGAAATCCATCAGAATTTATTTGACCAACGCAAGGATTGTTGATGAATAATAAATTTACAAGTTTGTCGATCTGTTATGAATATGCCCTTGGTCACTAAAATTTCAATTTATTCCTCCTAGCTCTACACACCTATGACTTAGTAAAATAGAACATAACTACAAGAAAAAAACATTTCTTCTTAACTGATTAAAAACGACTAAATTACCTACTTTCATTTAGGAACACAGCACTCTCAGCTATCAAACAATTCATCAGTACAACAAAATCCAAATGCTACTGCTGGCCTTCGTAATGATGATGTTTTTCGTGTTCTTGGTCTTCTCAATGATTATCTTCTTACTGGCACTGGTGGTGATACTTCTATTGGTCTTGATGCTGATGGTCTAGTTGATTTTCTTCATCTTCTTACCGGTGCTGGCATTTCTCCTATTGATGGTGCTGATACTGATGCTGATCGTGCTCTTGCTCTTGGTGCTGATCGTTATGGTGTCCATCGTCGTTAATGAAGTATTCAACTTGGATTTGTCGAAAGCTAGATTGAAATTAACATCTCATGATCTTAAGAATAAGCAGTGTATTTGTACAAAAATAAATAAAGTTCTTCTTCTGTTTCACATATTCATGTTTTACGCTATAGATTATGCAATTCAAGATGTAACTAGACAAGTACAAGTGAGAATTAACAAAATAAATCTATTAAAATTATTGAAAAGAGTAAAAACCATGTATACATTTATAAATTAGAAAAAAAAAGAAACAAATTTGACTCTGTAATAGTCCTTATACTCTGTAGAATACGTGAATTAAACAATAGTGTATGATTATAGTGTTATTATTCTTTTCACAGATTCCTCTAACCTCACGTACACTCCAATAAATAAAATAAAAAATTAATATGTACTTGTTTGTTATCATTCAAAAAAATGTGATTAATCCATAAATCCCTGTATTCTATTGTCCTGTTCTCGCAATTGTCTCTGAACACTTAAAGTAATCGTATTGTGACACAAAACGTATAATGTCTGAAGTGTCTGTATACAAAAAAGAAAATGAATATAAAAAAAGATGAAAATAGGATGAAAATCACTTTGTTATTTCGTAAGGCATTAGCAAGGTGTTCTGCACCAATATTTCCAATTTGATTGCCACAAAGGTTCAAATAGGTGAGAGTCTATGTGTAGAAGAGAAGATGAATATGAGAGAGATGAAAATATAATGAAAAATTACAGTGTTATTTCGTAAACCATCAGCAAGATATTTTGCCCCGACATTTCCGATTTGATTGTATTGAAGGTCCAATGTGACGAGGGTCTATATATATAAAAGACGATAGGTATGGAAGAGATGAAAAGAGCAAAACAATAACTTGGTTATTGCGTAAGGCATCAGCAAGATTCGATGCTCCGGTATCTCCGATTCGATTGTATCCAACATATAATGTAGTCAATGTCTACATGTAGAAAAGAGTATTAATATGGAATGAATGAAAATAGGATGAAGATTACTGTATTATTTCGAAAGATATCACCGACATATTGTGTACCAATAGATCTAATTTTAAGATTCAACCAGGTGAATATCTGTATGGAGAGAAGTACATGAATACTAAAGGAATGAAAAAAAGATGATGATCACATTATTTTTTCGTAAGGCAGAAGCGAGATATTGTACACCAGCATTTCCAATCCTATTGGATCGAAGATCCAGTGTGGTGAGTGTCTATGTACGAAGAAGATGAATATAAGAAATATAATTTTCAGATAAAAATCACCGTGTTATTTCGTAGGGCTATAGCGAGATGTTGTGCGCCAGCGGCTCTGATTTCATTGTAACAAAGATCCAATGTAATAAGTGTCTATGTATAGAGATAAAAATGAACATGAGAGATATGAAGCTAGGATAAAGATACCTTGTTATTTTGTAAAGCATTAGCAAGATATTGTGCACCAGTATCTCCGATTTGATTGTAACCAAGATCCAATGTCGTGAGTATCTGTTTATAGAGATGAAAATGAATATAAGCGTGATGAAGTTAGGATAAAAATCACCATGTCATTTCGTAAAGCATCAGCGAGATGTTGTGTGGCAGCATCTTTGATGTCATTCCATCGAAGGATCAGTGTGTCGAATGTCTAATTATGTGCGATGAAGGGATAAATAAGAGACAGAAATAAAAATTACTTTGTTAATCCGTAGGAAATCAGCGACATGCTGTACATTGGCATTTCCAACTCGACTGGTTCTAAGATCCATCGTAGTGAGTGTCTATGTGTAGAGAAGAAGATGAATATGAAAGACATGAAATTAAGATGAGGATAGTTACTTAACGCTTAATATTAATAATGAAAAGATCAGTGGCGATAGCTTCATTCTTTAATATTAATTTCAAGTCTATCTGTTAAATGAAGAGAATTGAAAAATCTACCACTTATATTCTATTGATGAATCAAACTTTAGGGATAATGTTTTTCCATTACAATACAGATAAAGATTTATGTTGTTCGAGCTATTTAAGAAAGAACACTAGCTAACTTCCCCTGATTATCTGAAAGACGATAATGTTTTCCATGAACCATTGTGAAGAAAAATCCTTGCTGAAATTGTAATTGCTTGAGTGAAATAGCGTGAAAATCAGAGGTGCAGAATCTTCCATAAAACGGTCAAATTTGCGCCCCCGGGGAAATTTGTTCGCAAATCTTCCCCTTTTGAAAAGTAACAATTCAAGAAGTTCATGCAGAAATACTCCAAAAATTTCCCTAAAAACGAAAAATTTCCCCAAAAAAGAAAAATTTCCCCCCCCCGCGCGAGGGCGCACGAGGAAGATTCTGCACCTCTGGTGAAAATAGAATTTGTCTTGAATATCAATAAGATTTGGTCAAAGTTTTTGAAAACTGAAAGTAATGTAAAATAGAATTTGCTATACGAAAAACAGGTATAGAATCTTTTAGAATCCATCTAAAATTTCTTTTTATTAAATTAAATAAAAACAAATGATCCAGTTCTCAATGCCAGATATCTATCAATATTTCCAAAAACCTGTTATCCTCGGAATATCATTGACATATTAGACCAAGATTATATTTTTTGTTTGTTTCAACAAAATAGAGTTTATTAAACGATGAACGAAGGAAACAGAAAATTTGTTCAGTTAACTATATATGTATATATAAAAAGTAAAATAGAGATTGATTAGATATGAGATATGTTTCAAAATGACATTATTTCAATGGACAAAATAATTTATATGTAAACTTACACAATGGACCGTAAAAACTTTGTTTTCGTTTTATTCCAAAATAGATTTCATATTTAATCAATTTCTAATTTTCTTTTTATTTACAAAAGGATGTTTTCAAAATTATCGTTTGAAAATTCATTCTTTTAAAATCAAAGATATTACCTGATATCTATAATAAGTATCTACAACGGCATTGAGTCTTGTGCAGACATTGCGACATGACCAAAAAATTGTCATTAGATTGAGATTATCGAAAATTCGATAAATCAACTCAACTGGTAACGCATGAAGTGATAGAGTCATTTTCTTACAGATTGATATTATTGCTTTCCAAATGCGTATGTTTCATTTAAATGTGTGTGTACTTTGAGATAAATTTTTATCTGTTAAGTATTATTTTACATGTTATATGTCATTGCATTTCATGTCGTGGTGCAATTTCATCGTTATGAAACTGGTACAACATATTCCTTCACTACGGTCTTGATAGTGATTCTGATGGTCGTCTTATCAGAACCAATGAAAAAGTACGATGGAGGGCGTACACATACATATAATGTTCAGTGTCGAGATCTCATATCTACAAAAATATAACTGCCAAGATAGACAAGCAATGAAGAAAAATGTTCTAGAAATCTTGATCGAATATATTTTTCTTAAAAAGTTTAACGCATACAAATGTGGACTTTTTATGATTTTATTTTTATTTATGATGTTAAACGTGTTTTTATGCGTTCAATTTCTGAGTTACATGAGTTGCTAAGAAAGACAGTTATAGTTCATAGACTTAGGTTACTTGTGAGATAGTTTAGACTAGTTATGTCATTTCTGTTATTAGTTCCTTATATTGACTTAATTATTTCCAATATACCGTTTATGCGGGCAAGATTTTTTAATAACAACTCAATATAGAAGTGATAATTTCATTTTAATGCAATAGTAGACAGGCAGAGCGAGATCCTCCGAGGACCGAATTTTTAAATTCCTCTTTCGCTTAAATTAAAAAAAAATCAATATCACACTCTTAGCAGCAGTTTTTCGGGCATAATTTCGTGAATTTTACGAAAAAGCCTTTTTAAAAAATAGAAGAAGAGAAAATCAAAAATCGGGTGCTAAAAAATCTAGCCCTAAGGATACTCTACAACTTGAAAACTGCCCGAACTTACTGACTTATATCCTTATTGTGAAAACTTTGCTCATGTATACAGTAATTTTGATCAATAAATTGACTATAACTCATTAGTTTATTCAAGATTTGAAAAGATATTTTTAACCATAATCTCCCATAGCCTGGACTAACATCCTCTGAAGTGTTGGTTGAAATCGGATGAAAAATAACAGAATTAGTTTCTGAAGTGGCCCTCTTAAATTCAAGACTATTTATACAGTTTTGGTCAGAATTAAGTTCTCTATCAAATCGTCTACATTGTCCGTCATACCGTGTAATTCCTACTCCAATTCCTGAATTGTAAAAAAATGCATTACTCAATTCAATGACACTATCACAAAATGATCCATCGCGTATTCGAAAATTGTCTTAATGATTTGAAATGAATAATTAGGCTATTAGTCAAAATTCAATTCAGAAAAATGTGGAATTATAATTATTCTATGCACCTTTGCTTCTTAAAAAAAGATCTAGTTATCAAGACGCCATCACTTTGTGATACAGAGAATTCAAGAGTAGCTTATAAAATTCGTTTTTTGAAATCTTTTTATAAGTCCTTTAATTCTGATTTTGACCAAATAAAAAAAAATATCGAATTAATATAAAACTTCAGTTTTATTCTTAGACTAAAGCATGTAACTCATGTTGTTCGTTTAAGACCATCATCATCAGTAGTAAAAATATTTTGAGAGAGAATTGCTTTAGTATACTTTTAGGGCAAAAATATAAAAAATGGACATTTTTGCCTATTTTTGGAATATTAACTAACAAATTAAAGATTGTTGAAGCATGATTTATATTTGAGAATCCTGTTCTATGATAATACATTTAACAGATCCAATCAAGATACTTAAGACTAGGGCTCCTTAATAGTGGTATATATTGAAAAAAATTCTCAAAAATTTATATAACATTTTCGAGGATGTGGTCAACGGCTCTTTTATATCTGTTTGTGGAATTTACATAAAAAGCTAAAAATTTGGGGTATGCCATAACTTCTTACGCGGTTTCAAGTTGTATAACTCATTTCAAAAAAATAGTTTTGTTTTGTATACAAGCTTGGTCGGTGGTATCATGATCCCTCTTTTAACATCAATTTAACTATATTTTAATTATAAATAAACTTAAATAGACGAATCTTATACTCAACTATTTATTATCTTAAAAAGCTTTAAAATGAATGTACAATGAATAAAAAGTGACATTTTAATCGAAAATTACTTATTATTAATCGTTTCTTTCTGTCTTTTATCAGTAATATTTTAATTAAAAAATAATTGAGAAAAATGTTACTAATCTTGAAAGATTTATTTAGCTTAAATATGTTTATTATTATAATTGAATATTTTGATTAGAAATTGAAACTTGTTGCTACATATATTCTATGTTAATTATTTATTTATAATCAATAAATTGTTTTAATCAAAATAAGAAGTTCATGGGACACTACAAAAGTTTTTTCGTTCGCTTCTTCTAAAAGGCTCAGTTTGATTTCAAGTATTCTGTTATCATACTGAGGCATACTTACTATTATATGTAGAATTCTAGATTTCTAAGTTTTGTATCTCTTTGTAAGCCGTCGTTTCGTTTATTTGAGGTGCACGCAACTTACCAACGAATGATCAGTATTGAATGAGAGAACTTCGCATTTTATATTTCGACCCTAAATATATTCCATTAATAAAACAAAATATGCCAGGAGATGAAGCGTGAAAAGCTCTACAATTTATTTAAGAATGTATATTTTACAACTGCATTTTTTGCTTTCGAAAGTTACAAAGTCCAGAACGATAAAATTTTGAAGTAGCAAAAAAGTCGTATTTTTGGTATGCGGTGAAGGCGTGGTTTTTCTAACTTATCGCCTATTGTTCTATCTTATAAAAAAAACAATATACATTATGAGATGCAGCTTGAAAAACTCTACAATCTGTAAAAAACAGTTGATATCATATATGCACCTTTTCTCCTTCCAAAAAAAAGCAAAATTCTGAATAACTAATTTTCGACTCTAAAAAGATTCCAAACGAGCCAGCAGCGCCGAAACTTGGTTGTTTTGAATACTATTTATTATGAAACGAACAGCACATAATTAAGATAAGCTTTACATTGTAGATTGTCTTCTCTTTTCATACTGCATTTTCTGGTATATTTTATTTCTTTTTAATGAAATGCAAAGTTCTCTCATTTATAATAAATCGTCCGTTATGTAACGTATAGAAAATGACATGGCATTGATGTTAAAGAAATGATGAGCAAGAACAAAGGATAAGTCTTAAATTTTGCCCATAATCCTAAATATGTCTAAGCATAATGACGCAATACTTAAAACGAAACTAAGTCTTTTAGAAAAGACGGGTGAAAAAACTTTTGTAGTCGTTTATTTGCTTTTTCTTATCCAGAAAAAATAATTGTCTTATATCTAACTTAGTAAAAGTTTATTCCAATTGACGAATGATCATTCAAGGATTATGATAGTTGTCTGTTTCTAATTAATAATCAACTATCAATATATTTAGGATATATGTCTTATAATATCTATGGAAAAATATTTTCTTTTATTTAAAATAAATCAATTGAGAGTTAGAAGAATGATATCTATTTCTATAATAGTAAATTGTATCTAGAACAAAATTTCGAACTACTTATAATTTCTGATTAATTAAATGTTAATCATTTTCAAAGTTCACGGAGATACAAATCAGAAACGAGAATATATCGACATATTTTGTCGTATAAATATATACATTTGAAATAAAATTATTGATCACATTAATTGAAAATTTTTAATGGAGAAAAAAATAATCATTATTGTTTTTTAACAAATAGTAGATTTTATGTAGTTTGTTCTTTTTGATATTTATTTAATGAAATGACGGAAATTTTGCGATCTTATACGTTTATTAAATAAAGCGTCTCTTACTATATTCGACTAGTTCGAAAAGAATTCATATAAAAGAAGCACATTCTTTTACCTCCATATATCTATAGGAAAAGTTATTAACGTCATTTTTTTATTCTTTTTTTCTACACATAAAGCAAAAATGTTTCTTGCCGTCTCCATTTTATAATGCACACATGCGTATTTTTTCCTCTTTTCTCACATCGTACTTTGCCTATTTCTTTAGATAGTTATTTCATTATTTGTTATAATCCTTAGCTCTTAATCAAGGTACAATGAAATATATTCTGAATAATATTTGTTAAAACATAATTATTCAAATACAATTTATGCATTGTTTAGATTTAGATCAGTAAAAAGACATTAATAATGAAGGATTCATCTACTATTAATTCAATACATACTAAGCAAATAGCAGGAAGAGTTTTTTTTTAAACGAAAGGCAGAACGAGGACAAGTTTGTTAAAAAGTTTATTCTATTAATATATTGTTTTTCTTTTCAAAAAGGATAAATTAAATTGTGATTTGAATGATCAATGTCAAATTAGTATTAATAATAGTCATGTATGTTTATACTGTCGATTGCGTAAATGTTTTACAAGTGGAATGCAAATAGAATTTTATCGATCACAAACAATTAATAAGAATCTAAAAAGAAGAAATATGGCTGATTCTACATTGATATCATCAAAAACAGTAACATCAAAAGTTTTAGTTCGATTTAATGAATATAAACAGGTTAGTTAAGACGATAATGATATTAAAGTGTTTAAGAATAAATAATTTATATTGATTTTATTTATTTATATATTTAGTTTCCAATATTAAATCTTTTACGATCAGATCAATCAACATTAACTATTGAACAATGGAATTTACTAACAAATATATTAAATTGTTAAAATATCGTTTTAAATCATCATCAATTATTAATTTAAATCAAGTTTTATTGGATGATAATCAATCATTATATATAAACAATCAAGATTTTCGATCATTATTAAATGAAAATCGTTCGATAATATTAAATAATACAATGGTACATACTGGAAGTCTTTCATCAAATTTTATTCTTTATAAAATAGTATTATTGAATCAATCAGTATTTTATGATGCAATTGAAAGTTTTATACCTCAATGTATAATATCGTATGTCAAATGTATGACAACTCGACTTGATATGGATATGATTATAATGAAACATTTTTTAGCTGTTATGTCTTTTTCAACATTTAATTCTACAACTTATTCAAATATTTCTCCAATGAATTTATCAAATTATCAACAAATCTTAGATATTCAAAGTAAATATGTTGAATTAACATGGCGATATTTACCTTATAAATATAATTTTCAACAAGCAGTTATCATATTTTCTAATCTTATTCGATGTTTTCATTCGTGGTTATGAAAATGAATGGGTCGTAGAAACATATGATTCTCTTATTGAAAAAACTGAACAAAATCTTATTATTAACAATTAATTCTTGTCTGTTTCTCTTTTATTTAATATAGGTTTCATTTTTCATGTTGTTTGTATTGTTAAAAAATAAAGACAAGTTTATGTTATGCTATTGATGTATTTTTTTTGAGAAATACTTTATGCATAACATCTATGAAATTAATTTATATACTATTGAAAACATATTAGACCATCTGATATCTCTTTAGTAAGAGTTAGAGTTAAAAATCCCTTTCTTCCTTTAGATCACTCTTCTATTGTTTCATGAAAAGTTTTGAGTCTTCTCTAGATTCGATTTAATTGTGCTCACTAATGAAGGAATCTGCCAAAGTGTTCAACGAGTTTAGTCTTTATCTTTTGATCTTATGTAGACCTTACTGAAATATGAAAAAGCTGTAAAGGATTTGAATCTCTTTGACATTATTTCCAAAATATAGAATTTCTAAAAGATTTTTCTAGTATGAGTTTTTCAATCATATTATTAAGGAATATGAATATTTCAAAAAATAAATATTTTCTGCAATTTTTGTAAAAAAAAAAGCGACTTACATTTTGGAAAATTTAGATTTTTTAAAGATGAGATTAAAACATTCTGAAAATTTGTACATCATCTAGTCTACTTGAGAGGTTGATAAAAGTAATTAAATTGAAAGTTAAAATTTTTTTTCCAGTCGTATTAATTGAGTTTTTGGCAGACTCTCTCTTAAAATTATGCACTTCTTCATAAATATTTCAATTATTTGTTGGAAAATCTCCGCAGATTTTATTGTTGTCAAGAAACTTATCAATGATTTTGCATGTGTTATTCAATTAGAACATTGCGATAAAAACTAGTGCAAAAATTGGATCATTATATCATAAGTTTTCTGCTCTTAAGCAGATTCTTAGGATAACAGTTATGACTTCCATACTTTTATAGGTTTCTCCATTCCTTCCTATCGCTAGCAATCCTTTTTAGGTGAGCATATCCATTTCCCTTCGTTAAATCATCAAGCATTTTCATACTTTTTCTTCCCCTCTTTCTTTCACCATCCATTGTTCTCTCGATCACATCTTTTAGTAAACTATCTCCTCTCAGTACATGGCCTATCCAATTTCTTTTTCTTATTCTTATTTTTTCTAACAGAGTCCTCTCTTCTCCTATTCATTCCAAAATCTTTACATTGCTCACTCTATCACTCCAGTTCATCTTTAACATTCTTCTCCACATCCACATTTCGGAAGCTTCTAGCTTTTTCCTTTCATACTCCCTTAATGTCCAAGTTTCAGCTCCATACAACAGTATGCTCCAGACAAGGCACCTTGCTAATCTCTTCCTTAATTTTAGATCTAATAATCCACACAAGCCCCTTCTCATTCTTGTATTACCTTAGTTTTCTTTGCGATCACTTTCATCCCATATGCTTTACATGGCTTTTCTAACCTTTTAATTGATATTTCTAAACTTTCCTGGGCTCTTTTGCTAATACTGTCATATTATCCGCAAATCCTACACAGCAACCCTTTTTTCCACCAATCTTCACACCCTCCATTTTCGCTTCTATTTCTTTCATCATCTCTTCTAGATAAATATTAAATAATATAGGAGATAAGCAACAACTTTGTCTCACTCCTCTACCAAGGTTCCTTATACAAGTTTCTAATCAGCATTCTTTCTTTCCATTTTATTCCTTTATTTTTTAATATTTCAAGGAGCTTGTCCCAGTTCACCCTGTCAAATGCTTTTTCTAGATTTACAAAACAAATTACGAAAGTTTTGCATTGTTCTGTCAACCTCTCCTATCACTCTCATTAGTCCTATTACATCCCTAGTGCCTCTGCCTTTCCTAAAACCAAACTATTTTTCTCCTAGATGCATATTAAGTCTACTTCGCAACCTTCGACTTACTACCCTTAATAATACTTTCGCTGCATGTGAAATTAAACTAATTGTTCTAAAATCCTCACATTTACTGGCTCCTGCTTTCTTTTCTATAGGTATTAACAAGATTTCTAAAAATTCTTTGGGCCACAAATCAGTTTCGTAAATTTCTCTACACACATCCATTATAGCTTTCTTTCCTTCGTCTTTCATACTTTTGAGAAACTCGATGGGTATACCGTCTGCTCCTACCGCTTTCTTACATTTTATTTCTTTAATAGACATTTCTATTTTGCTTTCTAATATTGAAAACCCTATACACTCTCTTTCTACATAGCTTTCATCTTCTACTGTACCTTCTCTTAAACATCCCTGATTTAGATACAATTCTCTTACATACTCTTCCCATCTCTTGATTCTACAGATCTTACGCTTCCATTTCAACCAGACTAGTTCCTTTACTTTTCCATGCATCAAATCGTACCTACTACGTTTTTCTAAGTCTTCTATTATTTTACACTCGCTTTCTAGCCATTCTTGCCTTGCCTTGCCTTTTCTGTTTCCCTCCTTATCTCATTGTTTAACCTTCTATATTGTAACCTACCCATCTCACTATTAACATTTTTCCATTTTCTTCTTTCATCCATCTTTTCTATCATTTTTTCACTAACCCATGATTTCTTAACTTTCACATTTTCTTTAAATCCTACCACTTCCTTTGTTGATTCAACTATTACACTCTTAAATCTACTCCACTTCTCATCAACATCCCTGTGTTCATTCTCACTAATTTTTTTTAGCTTTTTCTCTATACTATTTCCAAAATCTTCCGTAATAACTTTAAGTTTTTCCAAGTCTCATATTTTCTTTACTAAGGCTCTCTTAACTTTCTTTAACTTCAGCTCCATTTCTACGATAACTAAATTATGGTCCGAACCTATATCTACTCCAGGATGTGCACATGCTTTCTTTATATCATTCCTAAACCTTTCTTGTACGATAACAATCTATCTGATATCTAGCTCTATCATCCGGAGCCTTCCAAGTGTATCTTCTTGTTAAATGATTTTTAAACCATGTATTTGTAATTACTAATTTATTTTCTCTACAAAAATTTACCAGCATTTCACCTCTATCATTCCTAACTCCATATCCAAATTTACCTACAATCTTATCTTCCTTTCCTTCCCCCACTACTGCATTCATATCTCCCATCAAAATAACACAACAATCCTTTTCTTCTCTTCTTATCAACTCTTCTATTTGTAAATATAATTCCTCTATCTCTTCATCTGCATGCGCACTGATGAGCATATACACTTGAATGAGCACTACATCCCTGGGCTCTGCTCTTAATCTTGTCATCATCAACCTATCGTTAACTAACTCTATACTTTTTACGCAATTTTTCACTCTTTTGCCTAAAACAATTGCTACCCCATTCTGGCCCTTTATTTTATCTGAGAAAATTACCTTAACCTCACCACTTGTGAACTTACCACAACCTTCATATCTAACTTCACACAACCCAACTACGTCTAATTTTTTCCTTTCCATTTCTCTTTTCAAATTTTCAAGTTTACCCGCCTGTAACATCGTTCTAACATTCTATGTGCCAATAATCAGTTTATTTCCTTTGGTTAGGAGATTTCACTGGATGACAACTTGAGAAGCCCCTGTTCTCCTCCTGACGGACAAGACACTCATACTAAATTTCTGAGTCCCAACGTCACCTAATGCTATATCATTACGACTGTTATCCATATTTGCTGGAAAAAATTAGTTGGAGTGGTTTTCCCTTTGCTTGCTCTAACCCTTTGGTCCACGGCCCTTTATTCATTATTTAGAGCAACCCTTTAAGGCTTTCCTCATCCGCCACCCGAGGAACGCGCCTGATAGGGGAAGGTCCTCTTATTTAATCCAGAAAGAGCAATTGTTCAAGCTAATGCGAAGAGTGTCGGCCTTGGTCTTATGGCACAGCATCTCTCACAGCATTAACAGAACAATTCCTTCCACTAGATCAGACCAGGAAAAATTGGATAAGAACCATTATGTAAAATGATATTATATTCATATGAATTTATATATGATGATTGAATGACTTGAAAAATACATTTATTTATTCAAATTTGTTAATTTATGTGTATCTATGAATTAAAATTTAAACGTTTTCGTATAGTAGTTCGATATCGAATTAAAGATTTTCTAAATTCTTTTTTTATAAAATTTTGACGGTAATATAAATATAATAAAAGTAAGTATAGGTGGAATTAATGAAATAAAATATCCAAAAATAAATACCCATGAATCACTAGTTGATTTCATACATTTGGATACATAAGATATAATTAAACGTGGTAATGCAAGAATAACTAATATAACTGGTCCAATAAATAAATGTTTCTGTTGTTGAAAATGTTCTAAGAGTATGTCTGTATATGCTCGTTGAGTTTGTAGATTTGATTGTCGTTGAGATTTGTTTGTTACAAGAATAATAGATGAAATTAAATTAATTAAAAATGGAGCAAAAAATTGAAAAGAATTTATAAAGGAATTAAAAGTTTGTAAACTAGATGAATAAGTAACAAGTAACGCTCGTCCAAAGACTCGCTCAGCTCTTTCTCGTAGAAATCGTGTTTCTAAACTACCGTCATGCTATTCATTTATAAAATTAAAAAAACCGAAGTCAGATTCAAGTTCTTCGGCCCTGATTCCCCTTCGGTCAAACCTTATCAAAAAAAATTTTTTTCCAAAAAAAGTGATCCTTTGTGTTAAAAAATGATCCTCCAAAAAATTTTGAAAAAAATAACATCAGATTCGGATTCCTCGACTCCCATTACCTTTCGGTCAACCCTTATAAAGAAAATTTTTTTCGCAAAAAAAATTATCCTTTGCGAAAAAAATGAATCCGAAAAAAAAAATTTTCAAAAAACAAACATCAGATTCGAGTTCCTCAACCCCGATTACCCCTTCGGTTAAGTTTTATAGAAAATATTAATAAAATGTTTTTTTAACCTTGTGCGGAGATACACGCAATCAATCAATCACTCAGACAATTTATGTTCGTAAGACTCTTCCTTACGAGAAAGAGAATCATCAGCAATGATGTTCATCACACATCACGATGAAATCATCATTTCGTGAAAAAACACTTACTTTTGATGAAAAATACCAAACCTCACCAATTCCTAACATCAATTGATCAAT